>DWOX01000015.1:0-17838 GCA_018251315.1 Nastra julia | reverse complement strand
GATGACCGGGCAGACGTTAACAACCTTGACAACTTTTGCTAGTGTTTCAATAACTCTAATAGTTTGACTGGTTCCTTGAAGTATCTCGTACTACCCGCCGGGTCCAACTGTGGCTCGGAACCATACTCGATAACTTAAACACCTCACAATTTTTAAATTGAAATCAAGCAAGCCGTTTACTGGCAAACACGTACGCTGTCTTATTATAATGAGATACGAATACAACATACTTGTATCCTCAGCAATAAGATCGTTGGTTTCAACATTTTATACGTATGTTGACAGCTATCAAATGCCTCATTAAACCAGAGAATGCATGAATAGATGGTTGTATCCGTCCCCTCTTTTGATTACCCTCTCTTTCACGTGAAAGCTTTTATAACCATCTTTGAGAACCACTGTAATCTTGGAGATACGGCACAATTTAGACTATAAGGTTATTTTAATATCCTGTATTGAGTAATGGATAAAATGGACCAGAAGGATGATATCATTTTTAAAAGTATGTTTGTTCAATTCTTTGACTCCTTTTACAGATCTAGATGTATTTGAAAAAAATCGACGATTCCAAGCGCAGCAGTGAGACAATTATGGGTTGTGATTATGATGACAGTTGTACTGAATTTTTGAAAATAATTAAAAAACAAGACGTATATGGAATAGAAAATTTCATTTATTTTTTTACATTTAATACTACCTATTTTGGCAATTGTTAGTCTCCTTTGGCGACTAGGTTACGGATGAAATTAACATGAAACATACGATTTAGATTTCTAGAATATAATACTAGACTTCCTGGAAGTCCAGAACACTCGAGTTCATTCGGAAGTTCAAAGTAGCATCGCGATTTAATAAAGCTTTGTGTTGCGACGACAGAATTCTCAATAATAATTAAATCTCTGGACGTACAACGGTAACTACAGAAAGCCGGTTAGGAGCAATAGATAAGTTATACGGTTCAAACTCATCCAGTAATCTTAGGTAATAATTTTCATTTTTAACCGACTAAAAAAAGGTTATTGTTTGTTTAGTTATTGCCTTCTCATAATTTGCATTTGCTACTCGTCTCGTTTAAGTATCTTCAATGACACTGTTAGGTATTGTTGCAATTTTTTAGGTATCAACACATGAACTATATATCATTTTCCCATAGTCACGCATATACTCATCCGCATGTTATTATCACAGACTAAATATTGTATAGACTTAACGTTGGGATCAAGAGATTATCGGCAAAAAACATAACGTTGTAACAAATGATAACGTTTCTCGCCATAGAGCTAGAGAAGACCTTTCTCTGTGACATACGTGATCGTGATCGTGAACAAAAAAATTGGACCTCACCTATTTGTTGAACGTTGAGTCTATTAATATTCCTTAGCTCTATGGTTAGTCTTTGAAATAGCTGCAGGTAAAGTTCCTCAAGGACGGAAGCGGCACATCAGGATAGCAGCTGAGCTGGGAAGGCAACCCAGAACCGTTTGGAGTATAGAACCAAGCAAAAATCACTCTAAAATGGAAGTATCTGTAGAATAAGGACTTTTAGTGAGGAAATTGGGGCTTGTGTTGTATTCAGGTCATCGTAGCAATGGCGACGGCTGTACGAATCTAATTTCGAACCGTTTTAGCGAACTGTAAAACTCAATGCTCTTTTCTACCTTCTATTCTGCTGTACAATTATTTGAAAGTGTATCTGTATGTTACAATACGTGAAAGGTGCGACCTTAGGCTTCTTTTGAGAGTAATGCAGGGACGTACGAATTTGAGATTGGATTTTCTTAAAGCTTACTAACTTGGCAAAGAAGGGTAGGTACGAAACTAAATTTTGTTTAAAATATTTGTTCTAAGTATAAAACCAACATCACAGTCTCACGATTTATGAATAGACATAGCACTGCATACAGTCGTCGGACAGTAGATCCCATTGATAGATAGTTGTTGGTGTCTACTAGTAAACTTTGGTAGTTCGAAGTGCTTAAAGTTAAAGCGTAATGCAAATAATTTACTAAGACTTAACGTAAGTTAAATCTTAAACAATTCAAGAAAGAAAGAAATAAAAGTTGTTTCGTCGAAGTTCTTTTACGCTCTATTGAACTTTTTGACCACTTACTGCTTCAACAATTTATACTGGCACAACTTGGGAGAGACATGACACAGAGGGGATGGGTTGAAGCAGAATAACCACAGTATTTTGGTAACGGATTAATTTTCAAAGTGCTCCAGGTTCTTGTCAATTGTAAATGATTGAACGTCGGGTGAGGTCGGAACTAACGGATGTTGGTTGTGGATGCGTGGCTCGCTAATGGAAAAAATCTATGACGTTTTTCCGGAGGTTTATCCAGTATGACGTGAAATGAATTCTTGGCCACTCGATTGACAGGATGACAGTTTTTTGGATTGGTTATTACGATGTTTCATGTTTTAAACGTGATTTAGTAAGTGACATTACTATCCTAATACCTATTTATGTAGGGGTATGATTAAAAATAAACTGCTCCGTCTTCAAAACACTCAATTTAATGGCTCTTTACAGCACAGTTACAGCAAAAATAGTAATACAACGATTCACGTCCACGCACAATCACTCTCCAGTTCGAACTCTCCGTCTTTCACCCACTCCATCTCTGTCATTCGTCCTTCTTTCCCGTTCATCATACAAACGTTATCCAATCCCAACCATTCAATCACCCTTCCGTTTCACTCATACCACAGATTACTTAAACTAATAATGTTGCCCTATTTACAATCCCACAATTATGTAAATGACCTACTAACAATTCTATGGGAAGCAGGACATGATGGCATTGCAAGTTAGTTGCTATTTTATACTATAAAAAATACTTCTCATGGAATTACAATTTGATGCCAAATGCCTAGATCCATTCTAAGGAAAAAGGCGTACATCTGGAAATATTTTCGCTAAACCGAATTTCTCCACATATTTGTATTCTCGTAAAGTATATCCTCTGGAAACCGTTTCACATGTTTGCAAGGAAATAACCAGTGGTTACCCGTTGTGCCGGCCCAACGAATCTAATTCCGGGCTATTTTAGACGAAATGTATTGGAAATCTTAGCGTCCCCGGGCGAAACGTTTCAAATGACTTTTCCTTGCAATGGGATTGTTGAATGTGATGTTTTCTGGATTGTCGCGTCGGAATTCATTCTTGAAGTAGATTTTATCTTCGCGTAAAGCTATTTGAAATGACCTCGGGATAAACCTAATTTCGGTTTAATATAGAGAGAATAAAGTGGAAGTTGAAAATAATCAAGTGGACTGTGACTTGATAAAGATACCATAGAACCTTTGAATTTAGAGGGTTTGATGGTCGTTATAAAGTCAAGGATGGAAAACCTTTAACCAATAGTGGACTACAATGGGAACTTGATTTGAGTGTGAAAACAGCTAAATTTCGTCTTAACACAAAGTCTAAGGAAATTTGAAATAGTTGTTTTATGCTTCGTCGACTAACTCGTCAGTCTTCTGGTGAGTTAAGGGTTTTTGGCCACCAAATATGACAATGACGCTGTGCGAAGCACGAATATCTATTTATAAAACAGAATTTCTATACCTGAGAAGCATAAGGGCCTATGCGGTATTTCGTTTGGTACCTGTGATTTGTGACTTAGGCCCTTATGCTTTTCACATCGAGATTTATTGCTCGCTGTAGTGCGTAGGTGAATAAACAGAACAAAAGTTGTAAAAAAAGCACTTCTGACTAGAATCAGGTAGCGTGTTTGTTGGTTTGTCCGCTACTCAAATGTAAAAGCATTTAAAAATAGAAAGTCCACAGCCTAAGCTTTACGAGAGAATTAATATTCTTAAGCGCGTTAGAATTAAACATGAAAAATACGATGTAAAGTTTTCTTTGCAAAGCAAAAACTTAGCGGTCTGCGGTCTTAAAAACTGGAGCAAAACAACAGCTGGATGTGACAAAAAAACAAAAGTTGGTTCAGATATTACTATGAATACGTAAAATACTCGCAACCCACTGAATGAAAACATTCAACAAACTGTGGCTGTTATGCTTTGCTTTTACTGAATATTTTTTTCAATTTCAGTACATCCAAATTCATACCTCATCATCAGGGGATTACATAACCGATGTGTATGTCATGCACGCGTGTAAGTACGTATGCGTTTGAATTCAGTAAAGGGTTTATTATAAGTCATCTTTTATTATAAGCTCAAAAATTCCAATGTACATTTATTTCATACTATCGCTGATCTATCACGGATAGCATTTTAGATGATAGTTAAAATATTGCTCTATTTCTATTGACATAAGTATAGAAAAGCAATAGAACTTTGACAACTGTGAAGCTAATAGTCAATATGTGTGTGGGAGTAGCTTCATGTACTCTTAAATGATTAATTTTCGTTAATGAATTATGATTCTTGTTTTATTACATGTGCGAGATGGAAATAAAGAAAAATGAAAGTTATTGGATATCACTAAATCTTTTGATTAGACATGGGACGTTCAATTATTAACAAACGTTGGTATACTTCTATTTATACTAATAGGAGACTCATAAAATATAAGAGCACTCGTATCATAGTTTAATCGATTTGCATTTTTGATTAATATTCCGCAAATCGATTTTTTGTCATGCACTCTTACTTTCCCAGAATTCCTTATTTTCTAGATAGAATTAACATAATTTACTTGACAAACAACGATAGTATGAAAACAAACAAATATTTGCTCTCGCAAATAATTGTCACTCAGATCATAAATCTCCGAATAGCAATTTTGTTAAAGTTTAAAAGGTTACGAAAATTCTGTTTAAAAATACGTTACAAAGATATCTAGACCCACCATCTCGGAGAGCGATCTTCAGTAAAGTAGAACAAGACCATCTACAAACAGTACTGGATGAAACTGTAGCTGATGCAAATATTAGTTTGAATGAAAATGCAAAACATCGCGACCCGCTAAAATAAAAACTTGCAGGACTACCGTTGCTTTTAAAAGTTTTCCTACAAATTTCTGTTTCTTATTCGTTTGAAGATCGGTAATAATTATACGTGGTAATTGTTTTCAATGAAAATATCGCCAGTGGTAAACGTCATCAACGAAAAAGCTGTAATCAGATCGTGTTGAAGCAAAACAGAAAGTGGAAAAGAAATATAGGCTAAAAATGGTCAGTACAATATCAATTAGATTAGGATCGAGGAGTTGAATAGGAGGATACATAAAAGGAAGGAAACTTACTCAACCGACAAACGAGGCTATCATTTAGATGTTATCAACACTTAAACATGTGATGTGGTCATTTCCGCACCGCTTATGGACATTAGCAATGCCAGAGGGATCATCTGTATTGAGACGCGACTGGAATAAGAAAGCTGATAATCTTTTGTAACTAACTTTTGGGTCCTTCACGAGCACGGAGTTATTCGTTGACTTAAAAGGAATACTGAGCAGTAAATATGGTTTATTAACTAGTGTTTTTTTTTACGGCTACATACAAAGGTCATAGTCAAATTAAATGGTCAATGTTGTTAAAAATTCACCTGTTTACGGATTTTTTCACGAATCACATTTATTTATTACGTGACCGAGAACACGAGTGGTATCTGATACAAACTTTTAAATTAATTATTACAAATCACGAAAATGTTCTTAATGTTTACTGTTCTAGACGTCTACAGAAAAACGACTGAAATAAAACGCGAAATTTAAATAGCTACTGAGTACTTTATCATGATATTCACTATATTTTAAATAAGAACGTTTATAAGCTTCGTTAGAATTCCAATTAGTTATTAAGATAATAATCCTTATTTTTTGCTTATTTCATATTTTCTGGAAATTACTAATGATTTCAAATTGCAAGCAATTATTTATTTGTTTAGTTATTCATTCAGTGCGTTCAAGAATTTTTTCAACTATTGAAATATTCATTGGTCGTCTTGTTATATCAGTTTTAAATCTTTGTAAATATCAGTATTAAATTCGTAAATTTTATTTCTTACAATTCAGAAGTTCTTTAGTTCTTCAATAATTTTTCCACCATGTTCCAAATAAATTAATAAAATAAGTTTTCTATTGTTATGACGGAACACGCTGCTATTTTCTTCAGTAAAATGGAACAAGACCATCTACAAACACCAGCCGGATGAAACAAAAGTTGGTCCGAATATTAGTATGAATATGCAAAACGCTCGCGACCCGGTGAATGAAAAAGTTCTGCGCGGACTACAGCTGTAGCTACAAGTTGTGATATATGGGTTTCTTTACAGTGGTTTTCTAGTGATTTACACATAAAAATATTTTTATGAAATGATAAATGCGTACTCTGTGTAGTTGAGGTTTTTACCTGTATAGCTTAGCTCCTACTTATTTCCTATTTCTTTTTGACTAACATTGTCTGCCGCATATTATTTCGGCACAATGTTGAAGAGATAGGAGCAAGTAGCAATTCTGGTGTCACCCATATTTTTTTTCTATTATCTGTTGTTCAATGATTTTGCGTTTACTATTATCATTACAATTTATTTATAAAGAACATGATTCGGAATAAGTTAGTATATTTGTATGTATCATACATTTTTAAGTACAATTAACCACACTAGTGGAAAATCGATGCAGGCTGCTTGCCTGTTATAAAATACACCTGATAGATTTATTCAAAGCAATGCAGTCTTCATAAACAAGACAATTATTTGGCCGAGCGTTACCAAACAGTCATAATTATGTTGAATCATCACCAGGAGCAAAATAAGCGGCTTTGAGGAATTCAAAAAACTCAGGAAAAACAACTCCTCATTTTAATAACCGACCTCGCTAAATATAATAGGTACTCTTTCAAATATTTACTTCGTTTCTCCGAAAGTTATATTGGGTTAAGTGCCACGCCTTGCGCTACTTTGCGAAGTTACTTAGTCAAAGTCTCAGGTGTCCAAAGGTAAAAGATGTGCGAAATAAAAGCGATTTTGGACATGGAAGAAAAGATCTTCTGTAACTTTGTCATTAAGTTAATGATATAATTATTTTCATACTTATTTGTATTAACTACCATTGATGACCAATGCTGTATCATCATTTCTAATAATAGTAGTTATAACATCTTCGTTATATAATGGAAACAAAATTTTGTCTATTAAAATACCCTCAGGAATGTCTCAAGACACGTGGGGTTTGAGTCAGTATACAAGTCGATCTAGTACAGCCAACAAAATCTGTTTTCTGACGGTTCCTTTTAAAAGGTATACAAAGTTCACCAATCAAGACGTAGCCAGCGAAATTAAAGTTGGGGAATTTTAACTGGAAACCTGAAAACAGTGGACAGGAATTTGCGGCGACTATGATTAAGGGCGACAAATTTTATTACTATCAGCTGTCAAAATTAAAAAGCTCTCTGTGAAAACATATAATTTATTTTTAGTAATTAATTTTGTCAATGTTTGAGTATTAATAAATATTGTTTATGTTTTAGTCTTCAAAGTCTACCATACAACAAGGTGATCCATCGAAGTCCATGAAATAAGCAAAAAATTGATTTTTACCTTTTTAACTTTACAACTCTATAGGGAAGCACCTCAACACGTGAAGCATGTAAAAAACACAGTTGAATCTTGCTATGAGCAGTTTCGAAATCAACCTGTAACTTGCTGTGTAACTTGTACAAAGCCCAGTGACTTTCGATGGATGAAACCTTAACCAATTACCACGTCCTTTGTTTAATAGAGAGACGAGAGAAGTTAACTTGGACTTACAGAAATATATCCCCACGTGCTTGATCGTCTAATTACATCACTTCACTTTAATAAGGTAAACTGAAGTCAATTGAGCAGTACAAAATACAAAGTCACTGTTTCACTTAAGTCTCAGTAAAGGTCTCGCGAGCAAATCGTACAAACATCTCCAGACGATACAAATGCTTGTTTGCTGCTTGCATCAACTTGCAAGGAATGTCAGCTGTAAATCAAACAGTATTCCACGCGCGAGTCTCAACTGTCTCGCTGCTTGTTGAAATGATCATCCGTTGTCTGAGAAATTGCTTTAAGACACTCTCACGACAGTTCCAAAGTACTTATGAGTTGAATTTAGATAATGGATATTCGTTTTAAATATTAACGTGGATAAAATGACTGTACTTGTGAGGTACAAGTTCTGTTTGCTATTTCATTTGATAATTTTAATTGTATCTTACTATATATTGCCATTAGTTATACAATACAGACTCAAAAATAAAGAATGTTAGCAAGTATTATTTTTTTACTAAAACCTGTATTAGTTCTACTTTCTTTAAACATCCGTCTTACGTATTACGTAAGCATCTTTTGTCTTTTTACCTACGATACAGTGGTTGATGTACTTACATACCTTTTTATTTATATCTACACACTTTCTGAAAATTATCTCGACTAAAGATACTTTACACAGTTCGTTTTTCTGAAGTTTGATAATGGGCAGCTTTGTATAAAACGAAACAAACTTTGGGATATCTCTTTTTCTTGTTTTTTATTCATTTTCTTGTCTCATCTTCAGAGTTTGATTAATGGAGATGTTTTATAAGGTTAAGTTACTTAAGATCAGGCTGTAGGGATCTTGAGTTAACCATTTGTATTTGGAGCTAGTACAAGTGCTTAGAGGACCTTATTCTATAGTTCAAATTATATAGTGAATAGACCCAGGTTCGATTTTAGACTGGGCTTTTAACCACGTGGCGGTAATATTACGTCCAACCTTCATTGCAGTCAAAGTGCAAAGCGAGATCTAACTCATTAGAAATACATAGATGAACGTAATAAAAACCATTGCAAAAATTGTTTTCGAAATGCTCGAGTCATTACTGGTAGAGTCCGTTTGGAGCTCTGCCAGCCTCTTACTCTGTGTTACCAAACAACGCTGTGCCATGCTCTAGATTGGATCGTAAGGCTGTGGTTAAATGGACACGATATGGGAGGAGCGGGTTTCATTTATATAGAAATTTTCGGTCTTTATCGGCATGAACGATCGAGTTAAGTGTTTTTAGTTGCAGGTTACTCAGGGCCCTAAATTGTTATACTAAAGAGTTTTTTATTTAAAGCAATTTTGGTAGCAGCGGTGGGATGAATTGTGACTTTTTTAGCTCTAGAATTCTCCTTCATGTTAAAGCGTCTCTATGAAATGTTAAATTGTAAAATCAAATAGTCACAAAAATATCGTGCTAAACAAAATTATAATTACTAATGAAGTATGACTTCAATCATTAAACGTACAGACATTAGTAACAGCCAAAATCATTGTATTGGAATTAGGCATTGATGCCAGAATAACAAGACTACTAAAAATTTCATTTATTTTAAAGCTAATTCGGGTAACTTTGAACTTCAGATTTAAAAGTTGATTAATAAAATAAAACTAAATAACTATTATAGAGGTAGAAGCCAGTCTTTGTGTAAACAACAAACCACAAGATCAGCATATGCCTAAATATAAACAACCTAAGAATATATCATAAGGATGAACTGACGCACAATAATACACATGATTAAAATTCAACTTCCAGAATTTATAACTACAAATACTTAATGCTAAAATGCATCTTAGGAGTATTAGAATAAGGTAGAAATTAAATAACGTTCTATTCCAAAATGAGATGCCCAAATCTGAACAATAACAATGACTTAAATCCGACAGCAAAGTCATAGCTTCACAAGTCCCATTTGAATAGAATACTGTAAGCTATCGCATAATATGGACTTTGTTTATGCATCAACTTTCATAATCAAAATCAAGAACGCCGCATAAGTCCGAGTCGTATTTCAGTTAAGCGAGCCAAACTTCACTCCTATGAATCCCTACTGAATAATTGTGCTTGGTGTAAGTGTTAAATACGGCGGGTAGCGTAGCGATTACTTGCACTTTGCTGCTTCATTCGTTATGCATGCGGTAAAATGCAAGCTTGTTAGTGTCTTTGTTCCTTTTCGGCTTTATTGACTTCATCGTCATATTTCAATACTAGAGTAGCTTAAGAAATAATGATTATATTGATTTTCATATTATTATTACCTTTCCATAACTTCTTTTTTCTTCTTTCTTGGAAAGCAAGGCATTAGCGATGTCTTTGGTGCTATTAAATTCAATGTGCAATATTAATAATTTTCCATGGTACGGATTGTCTGCTCATTTGTCCGCCATTTCCATAAAGATAATCTTTTTCCTTTTTGTGTATTACGTGTAACACGTACGAACAATGGAATGATTTGTAAGATTTACATTTTTGTCTTTATTGTAGCTCGGACGCTCGTTACAAAAAGTATTTCTAATGACCTCTCCACACCGTGAGGGGTAAGTGAAGAACTTTATTTTTCCGTCTTATTAACTTTTAGGGGTTCGTCGGATTTATTTTATGTGTTCTTGGTCTTTACAATTAACATCTAATGTTGCAATGTAGTTATTTACTATTTGCTATCCAAGGGATTTTGGATCTTCTCTGATTCTCCTATGTTACTTTAAATTGAATAGACCGTAGTCTAAAGAAGTGTGTAGTATCTAGTCTAGTGTAGTGAAAAGATTCCTTTTCCAATTATTCATGTGTGTACATTAAAAGAATCATTGAAAAAGAATGTTATCCAAGAAAACCTTGAACGAAACTTGATTAGTTTTTATATGAAAGTCTTGACCGTTATTCCAACTCTAACGACTTTGTCCCGCCGTAACTTTGCTTTTGTAAGATTTCGTTACATAAAGAGCTTTCAAAAGTTCGTGTGAATAAGCTTTGTATTATTTTTGCCCGTGGATAACATTTGGAATATTACTTAATAAGCTATTATCGACTTCAAAAGGTTCACGAAGTGTTGACCTTATATGGATGTATTAATGGGATAAGATGTTTTTATTTTTATTCCATGAGAGCAACTGCTTTTATCTCTATTTAAAAATGAATGCTTATCACACATCTTTTTTTCTCGTGTTTCAATATCTTTTAATAGTAATCGAAACTTATGCCTCAAAATTTTAATTGACTCCAATGAATTAAGTCAAATGAATGAACCAGTGAACTATACGCTTTTCATGCACTTTCATTAATTGAAGAGATACCTTTGAGACATGGATAATTTATAATCACTTTACTAAAAGAAATTTATCGTAAATCCAAAGCAATGTTCGCGTACTTTTTTTGTTTTTAGCCATATCTAGCCACCGTGTCCCAGTTAAACATTCTCTGAACTGCACTCACGATAAGTACGCGTCGTGTTGTATGCAGTCATTTATTGTTTTAAACGCTTTCTGTTGTTGAAAGCATTATAATAATGATGTTACGGTGCAAAACTAGAAGGTGTAACGTGAACGTGTTTTTATGGCAGAGGACTCTTGTTTTTTCACCGTCTGTGAGTTTGGAACTATGTTACAGATTTTTAAACTTCAGCTATATTATAAAAGTTTTGCGTAAATATTCTGTTGCTTTTTATTTAACTGGATCAAGAGGGTAATGTTTCTTGTGCGTATGTGTGACTGTATGTGAATTTATTTTCATATCTTTGGCACTCTCTACAACTTAAACGGTTTGATAGATTTCAACATGTTAGGTACCACTGGATGCATCTTCATTGTGGGAGTGATATTGGTTATTATTTTTATTGTTATTGATAAACTAGCACCCCCACCTCCAAAAACATTTTTAGAAATCATGCTTTTTACTTATCTATTTATTGTTATTGGTACCTGTCGTAGTTATTGTAAAAGCCATTTATTTGCCGGCGTGGAAGAAAAAAATATCGGATTAATGGTTAATATACATACATACAGGAAATAAGTAGTCAAGCGCCAAAACATTGTAAGGTATTATTTTTAGAAATTTATAGAAAATTTTACAGCTCACCGCGATACGTGCATATTGAAAAACATCAGATACGTTTGATAAAGATATAAAAATTCTCAGAGATCCAGAATGCCTCATGTGTTTTCCTTCAGCGAAGCAAATAATAATTAATTTTAATACACCATAACGTTCAAAAATTCGAGAAGCGCGCGAGATTAAATTTTATCGTGAGCCAACCGAGGATTACAACCATTCTATCACACCGACGAATACTTAACGGTATTTAATTAAGTGCCATTGCAAACCTCATATCAAATAAGACACACAGTATCCAGAACTATCCCCGAATGCCTTGTGCGGAAACTTTAGCAATTCAATGTGGTGGTTGAACACTAAAGTTGGCTTTACGCCTTAGTGCCAAAGTTTGAAACTTCAAAAACACAAGATAACTCCCTTGAGATTAGACATCTCTGTGGTGTCCTGAGATTTATCATTCAATATAACCTGGGCCTGTTACTTATCCACTGCAGTATTGAATTCTTACTATCAATTGAAGAGCCCTGTAGTATTCCTCAATGATACTTCACTGTAAATGTGACTTGTGAGAACCCCTAGTACTAAGTGTTTTATCGGATTAAATACCCGGTAGTATAGATCACCGTAACTTTGCCAAAAGCCAGTGGTTAGCCCCCGTATTAAGAGTTCGCAAATATATGGTAATTGCTTACTCCAATTAATAGGGAGCATTTTTAACTCAAGAATATACAATGCTCTTAGTATCTTTAAAAGAAAAAACACTTTTTCCGCTCTTAGTTAAATTTACTTATCCCAAAACAGTTGCAATTTCCTGGTTCATAAACGTAAATATCAAGAATGCCACAAGCGATCTTAAAACGCTCCGTAGAAAATCAAACGACCCATAAAAGAACGCAGGCGTATATTCGTTTAATCGTTTCCCGTACCAGCGTAACATCTAAAGGGTTCGGTCGGCATTAAGTAAATCTAGTAGGTTCCGCAACGGCTTTGATTCCTCCCTCAATAGAAAATTTATTCGCATCTCGAGCCTTGGGATTACAAGGTCATTTCGAGAAGGTATCCCGATTTCCGTGCGCATTATGTTAATGTATCTACGAGTATGTCCTGCGTTTGGTTTATGTATGTATTTATTTATTTATGTGATCTAGAATGGGACGTGGAATGTTTTCGTATCCATAGTTACATTACCTGACTTAGCAAGGATTTCTTCGTCTACTATAACCTGAAAGTTATCACACTCAATGTCCTTTTTACATATCATTCGAACTAGATCCTTTTTACTGTGTTCGGTCTTTTTTCTATCCGCACCTAAGCTTGATTTATCATCTTCTGCATCATTACAGTTAAATGGGATAGACTTTCCAAAAATATTTCTACATTTCATTTCCATTTTGATGAAACGGTATCTTATTTGAAGTTACAGCTTAGTGAGAAGTATAAACTCAAACACATACACTAAATTGATCTGGCCAAAGTGGTGCAATAAATTCGTGTGCAATTCTATTTTTATCTTTATAGCCACACGCGTTAAGATCAAAATAAAATAAAACGGTTTTAGTTTTGAAAATCTCAAAAGTTATCCAGCTTACTTTATACAATGCAAATAAAGAACCTCTGCGACGTGTCAACCAACCTTTGAAGACTGTAATAAAGATTGTAATGCAAAATGAACTCAAAAGCATTGTGATATGATCCATCTTTAGTTTTTTTTGTGAAGGTTAATCATATTTATGTCAAAATAGACTCTAATCAAATGCAACAAGATCTGTATTCGCATGACGTCCGTAAGAAACTCCTTTGAACCCTACCCAGACGTAATCAAAAGGTGGGCAAAATAGTGTTTTCATATTTTCGTTGGTTTTTTTCGAACGCCTCTAGGCGAAATAGACTAAGCCAAGGTTTTGTGCGAGGCACGAATTATATTCGTTCGTGTGAAAAAGTTGCAAGGTTTCAGAGAAAATGTATGAAATTATTTGTGACGAATATTATTGGTCTTCGATTCGAATTTTTATGAAACAAGGACTTTTATTTTGACCTCGTTACGGTAAGTAGAGCACATTCACATTACCAGCATTAAAAAGGTTTTCAACTTCCAGTTTTCCAGACTCGTTGCTATTTTCTTATTACTTCGAGTGGTATCCTAGTAGTAGTATCCCATACGTATTACTAACATACAAAATGATTTACCCCATGTTTGAGTGACAATAACTAGTAGCTTATAGCATTCGAAGAAATTATTTGAAAATCCATTAGAACTCTTAAAATTTGATGACCGCGTCATTAGCAAAACAGCTCTTCCGTACTTCGAAGGGCACGTTAAGTCTGCGCTGAAATTTATCGTTTACCAAATTACACGTTTCTTTAATTGCACATTGAGAATTACAATAAAATCAGAACAAATAGTCTCCAGCGTCGCTTATTTTTAAGTGTAAATTATCGACAAATTACGTAATTCTATCGCTCATACCGTTTTATGTCGGAACTTTTTCCTCGACAATTTTCTCTGGCGATATCGTTGGACCTAAATATTTAGATGCCGTCCTTATTATTTTTTATTGGCAAGAGTACTTAAGTTTCTTTCTGGGGCACTTTGGGAAAATTGGTTAAGTGTTTTGTGAACTATTAAGAGCTGTTCTGAATTTCGTTGTCGTTCAATTAAGC
The DNA here is from genome assembly GCA_018251315.1 of Nastra julia. Classification (NCBI taxonomy): domain Eukaryota; kingdom Metazoa; phylum Arthropoda; class Insecta; order Lepidoptera; family Hesperiidae; genus Nastra; species Nastra julia. Next base: position 3,382 of record DWOX01000015.1, on the reverse strand, counting down.
GAATGGAAAATGCGAAATAACGTTCGTGACAATAATTTTATTAAAAATGTTTCAGTTTTGTTTTAAATCTCTGTTTACTATGGTTATGAAATTGTAAGATTTTTAAGATATTTGGTGGTGGATTATTGGTGGTGGAATGTAAGGTGTTGACATGCAGTTATCAGACTGTCTCAGATTTCCTCGTAATGGTGTTGTTCTACGTGATCTCTAAGTAACTAGCTTTACAAAATGGGCACATTTCTAAACGAATAGATAGTGTTGAGAGGAACACTGATTTTTTCGATTCTAATCCAGTTTTAATGGAAAGGAAAAACTAAATCAGTTACTTAACTGCTTTGCTGATTACTCAATCAGTGCGAAAGCGAATATGATATTTTTTAACTGACTCGGTTGAATATGTTAAAACATTTCGTGTTTGCATTAAAAAAGGGTTGGTACCTAGCAAGGCGGGTAATGACCTAAATTAGCATGGACAAGCTCTGTTGGGATTTCAATTAGATACAAAGTCCTTCCCATTGGAGATACATGGTACCGTAGAATTGGATGATGTTAATGATTAAACATTCCTTGTATATAAGAATGAAGTCAGGCATCTGCACTCAATCAGCACAACCCATAACTTTCCTACTGCTGGGTTCAGATCTTCTCTCAGAAAAGAAAGGAGTACATGCCATAGTCCACCACGCTCGCAAAGTGCAGTTTGGTACTTTTCGAACCTTTGAGAACTTTATGGTGAACTCTAAGGTGTTCAGGTTAACTCACAACGGTTTCATTTACTGAAACAAGTGATAATTAGTTTCTAACATGCACATAACTTTTTGAAAATTAGAGGTAAGTACCGGCTTCGATCATACGATCTCCGGCACTGGAGACCACCGTTTGAACTCCAGAGAATCCAGAAAAAACTTGGAACATAAAAGTTAAAACGACTCAAGTATAAAGAAATGTCGTAATTTGTCGATAACTCATTTTAATATTCAACTTAATGATGATAATGCTCGAAAGTTTTTAATAAAGCGTTTTTAACTTCTTCAATGTATTGCAGAAGTTATTCGTATATTTTTACCTGATTGTGCCAGACGGAGGGTAATGCTTCTTGAGCGTATGTATGTCCATTTTTTGACACACTCTATTGAGTGACTCTCCTTTTGAGAGATTTCAACAATAAGGTCTCATTAGATTGTGTCTCTCAAATTCCACAAAACAGTTATGGGTCAGTGCACAATGAAAAAAAAACATATATACATTTTATTTCAAACAAAACGTGTCCCAAGAGAATAACTCGGCATTCATGAAAGATAAAACAATAACGACACTTGTTGAAACTGACGCAAAACAAACAAACAAACTGACATCATGACTCCTTTGGGTGATCTTAAATTTAAAATGACGCTTTTGAAAATATGTATAGGCAGCACCGTTACATTTAACTCGTGTTTGTAATCATTGTTTCTAAAGTTGAGGGTTCCTTTTGAGTTGATAACTAAGTAATGATCGAATTTCATCGATCGAGCACGTCATCTTGCTTCAAATTATTATCGTATAATTGTATCCGATGTCATCCGTATGCTTTCGGTAACCATCGCGGTTGCTTTCTCGATCACTTATGCCCATATTCACGAACGATACTCGTGTAAGTAAAGTAGCAATACTATGCGAAGTAAGACATTTTGTGTGACGTTCATGCGTCGTTGCGTTCAATTTTTGTGACGCATAGCGCTGACCGCTACTCAAGTATTGTCTCTGAATAGGTTTATGCGTTCACGGACACTGAAAGAACTCATAGTATCGTTCTTGAATACGGGTATAAGATTGATGTAAGCCGGTGGACTATACGCTTAAGTCACACGCAAAACGCTGATCGTCAGAATGTCAAAGTGAATATAAAAGAAATGAATAAGACGTACCTGAATAAATTTCGAAACATATTTTTGTTTCGCTCCATAACTATTACTTTTAAGAGCCGACTATAACCATTGCCACGTTGCTTGAAAAAATATTAGGAAGGAAGCTTAAAAGCACTTTAAAGCCACCGTTAGGAGTGCTTTCCACGCATGAAAGAGCATTCCATCCACGTGAGGAACAATTGTTAAAATACAAAGTTTCTAACTTCTTACGTTCTGGAACATCAAGCCAGAATATTCGCTTGAAATTTTGTGGCAAGTTGTTTTAAAACTTAATGAGCCAATGTTTAGTTGTTTCTTCCTAATTCAGTAAGGGTTGCTAAAGAATCTTATGATAACAGCCTTTTTATCTTCTAATACTTTGAAGGACGTAAAATTAATAATTGTAGATTTTACGAAAACAAATTTCTGAAAAATGTGCTTATTTTCTGGAAATAAAACTCCCAAAAGACGCCTAGAGCATCTAGTAAGCTTGCCTGTATAATAATATCAATAGGGCTAGACAGTCTTACAAGCCCTCCAAAACTTGTACATATATTTATTTCTTTATTAACAGAAAATTCCTGAACATTCTGTTCAGTGGATCGCATTTATCTGAAGCAAGGAATAACTCAAAAGAAATTTGACCGCTTCATTGAATAACCTACAAAATATAATATAAGACATACTTAGTAAAGACGCAAGTTGTTGGTTGAAGATTATTGGGTATAAATATTATATTAATAAGGACAGGTACAAACGAAAGGGGTTTGACGCGAGAATAATTTACAATATTGATTTTGAAATGGGGTTATACACTGTTTCATCGATCGACAATACTTTGCTTTAACATGAGAACATGGAAAGTTTTCTCCTGCGGTATGAAAAACAAAATTTGTAAGAGAACCAAGTCTCGCAACTAATTTCTTATACCGTAAAATCGATCTTAAGTTGTTAATAAGATATAGATACATCTTATAGTGACCATAATCAATATTCAAAATATTGTATGGTTTAAATGAATAGATTGATTTGACCACACATAACAACAGCATTTTGAAAGTCGACTTTCGTAACAACGGATTGATTCCAAAGCAGACGTTTAAAGGTGTTTGAATTTCGTCTCAAAACGCTCAGTTCGAACAGCTATCTGTGGTTTTAGCCTAGTAGAACAAACAAGACCGCTCTCTCTAGGAATGCGCCGACATGCTCCACGAGTTTGAGAGAATACTTCGAGGTTTGCTTCAAAGGATAGCGATTAAGTAAATTTTAGTATTTGAAATTTAAATACAACTTAGTACTGCTCAAAATAAAGTCGATAATTTCATGATTCAGGATTATTCAGATTTTGTTTCCGAGACAGAAAATTTATTGACGATCCGTATGGCACAATTGTTGCCATGTCGGATTGAAAAACAATGGTGTAGTGTACGCGTTATTTAGGGACACTTGGCTCACTCACGCACCATCACGTCTTGCTCGGTTGACGACCGGATACC
>DWOX01000014.1:0-17990 GCA_018251315.1 Nastra julia | reverse complement strand
AAAGTGCAAAATTTCCCAACACCAACAAAATTGTATTAAATTCCCCGTGCAGCCGTCCAACAGACGTGTCGCAAGAGTGAACTATGCGCCTTAATTACATAGTTCCTGTGACGTTATGAGCTTGTGACATCATGCAGAGGCGCGAAATTCACTTAAAAGCTAACTGCAGCTCTAGAATATTCAATTTGTTTAGCTCGCGAAGAAACACACTTTCCAAAAGTGTATTTATTCGAAACTTACGTCACGTTTTCATAACGAAGTAACAATTAAAAAAAATTTCTATTTCTATACTGTACGTAGGGACAGTAGATTTGTAAAGAGTATTTTATGTACTCTTGTATTATTTACACTGTACCGTGTAACAAGAATAAATCGCTTGTTAAAGCTACATTATGTAATGTAACGATTGTACAATCGTTTGTAAGTAGATTTGAATTCATTTCATATAGATTTTTCTTCAGGTCTGACTTGGAATAGGTGCGAGCATCGCGTGTGGTGAACAGCTATCACTTGATATACGGTCTTCTTAATCATGAGCTTGTTTGTTAGAGATTTATGCCTCACCTGTTGCGCCTATTATTTACATTCAGAAGTCAATTTCACACGTTTGACTGCAGGTAAGAGCCATTAGTTTGAAGGATTTAGTTCCGTGGCCAGATTTAAGTACTTGTATGTCTAGGCATGTTGTCTTTGTGTTTTCGAATTTATGAAATGGACTAAAGCGATTCTGTGAAATGATCAACATAACTTGCAAACCTGTTATAGCGACCACGGAATTGGTTATTTATGTTGTACTTACTTCGTTGATCAGATCAACAAATATCGTTCTATAAATATGGCATGATATAGCTTAGTTCCTTGTTCGTCGTTTGTTTAAGTGTTAAGAGTTCGCTCAATTCAAAGTTGACCCTTCAAACGACGCTTAACATACCTTTAACGCCGCAAAGTTAAAGAATTCTCATGAGAACTTTCCAATATCCATAAACTTCTAATCGGTTAAAATTAATCATGTTTTATCATTAATCTCGCTTAATGAATGCTAAAGGTGATAAAATTTAAATAAATATGATGTATAGGGAATTAGTGAATAAGGTGTGAACCCGTGTCCGCGCTGTCGCAACGTCACGAATGCGTCACCTAGACAAAACGACGACAACTCTTAGTATAAAATAATCTGATAACTTTTTACTCATGGATGACTTCGACAGTTCTCAGTCTATTGGAGTTTCATTAACTTCACATGACTATGTTCATTTCTGATTTATAGCGACTTTTCAGGTAAATATTTGAACGAAAAAATCGTAGAAGAGTTACGTGAACATAAAAAAAAAACAATACCATTAGTAGGTAATATCCAAAAGATCATAAAAGCCAACAATGAAAGATAAAATACTGCAACTTTAAGATTGCTGAAGACGCTAGGTTCGCTTCAGCGTTTCAAGAACCCAGGACCTACAAAACGATGGAGATTCAGTTTGGTAGCTAGTACGCCACAAAGTTTCTTTACCCCGCTCGATTATTGCCTTACGGTTAAAAGCCTTGTTAGTCATACCTCGATTAAAAGATAATAACGGACAAATATCTTCCGACGATTACCATACCTAGATGATTAATACCGGTTCTGCCGTATGATATTTACACTACTGGCTCTGTAAAAATATCGTTGCTATTTTTTAACGTCGGTGTAAAACTCGAAACCTGCTATTAGGGTAAGTATCGAGGTGGGAATGCCGATAATTTGGTGATTGAACCCCTTGAGAGCATGCGAGCCAATGTCGGCACCTGTAGTGTGAAATAATGCGATGTACTTTAAACTTGCATGAAATATTTGCTTTAAGTAAATAAATGCTTGTAAAGTATGAATGTTCTGAGGAAAACTGAGAGTGCTTCAAAAATTATATTTTTCTTAGTATTACTAAGAGCAAGATAGATTGAAGTAAGAAAAATGATTAAGCACACAACAGCGGGCGCAATAACGTCATAATTTTATTAATTTGACTTTCCAAGGAACAAATCAAGAGAAGGTAAGTGATCAGCGTCACCCAACATGTAGAAATATTATTTGCAACACATAGAATATTATGTCATTCACAGCTATCGATTCTTTGGTTACAAGAACAAATGAGAATGAATATCAGGTAGTCATTTATGTTCATGAAAGCTTTCATAGGAAATATTAACTTATTGTCAAGGCTATTCTATAAAAGTTTGCACTTCATTGCAATTGAAAATTTAAATGAAATGAAAACGTTCTACGCGAATAATTTATGAACTCGCAAATTAATTTTAATTTGTTATTTCCTAGAAAGTGAGCTGTGGCTGTTATTTCAAATCGATGATTAATTAACGTGTTAATGCAGGCTTTCATTTTGTAGGCAATAAATACATAATTTCGTTGTGCTTTATTTGTGGAGTCAATATTATATTTTAACAGTTTTATTATTTAATAAATATGATGATTGGTTTGTTTTAATTTCTTTACGGCGTCCTTCCGACGTAATTGTTAATATGGACTTAAAGTAACGAAATAAGTAGAAGAGTCAGTATAAGAGCTTTTCCTTTAAAGCTTCACAGAATACTCCCGAATGCCTATTCAAAAGTTCAGTTACTTAGAATGTAGAGCAGTTTGCGCGGAAAACTTAAAGTATCTTGGCATTTGCGCGTTTCATCCACCGCCGAAGCGAGCTTTAATTATGTAAGTTTATTTAGCTTCACAAGTTTCAAACTGACCGTATATAAACAGATTCCTAAAGTTGATCGTACGAATCGATTGGTTAGTTAGTCGTATTGTATTTTATCGTAGACTTCTGATTACAACTTGTGTTTTCTGTCATGAATTTGCGTTTGCTATTGTATTTTGTCGTACTGTTTGCTTATTGCTGTTATGTTACTTGTTTGGAATTGCAGATGGTGTATAATAATTAAAGATAATTTACGAGGGTATTCGAACTCAACCTTACAATAACCAGCCCACGACCCAACTTCCGCGCGGAGTTACCCAAACTCCGCCTTCCAATTTAAGAAAAGCGAGTAAAAAATCGAATTCGATCTCAAAATCTGTTGTGTTGTGTGTGTGTATTTAGCGTGAGTATGTTTTGCACAAAGAGTAAAGACAGGAAATGAAATTTAACAAGACTTGTCTTAGAGTTATGTAAAGTGGTTTGAGTACTGTCCACATACCATAGGGTATACATTACTGTGTTTCTGCTAACATGTGTTTTTAAATCCCATAGGAGGTATTCCGTAAGCTTTGCGCCGCGAGCTTTAATTCTAAAGGAATATCGACCAAGTTTGAAGTTTTAACAAGCGTTATCGCCAGATGTATGCGTGAACTTTATGATACAAAACAAAGATTGAGCAGTTGTCTTATAGCAAGGCAGATAATATGAAGACAATCAAACTAAGTTTTGTAAAAGTCTGCATATTACTTTCCTCTCCCGAGTTTTGTCATAATTGTTCATAATACAAACAACATAAAACAGATAAAAAATTGTTAACATTATTATTATTTACTTATTTTTTATAACCGTGTAAAATAATCATAATTTAATTTTAGCAACTGAGTCATCAATAAGTATCGTAATTTTGAATAAGTTTCCTTTTTATTTCCATCGTGTAGATAATTATAGTAACATACCAGTGGAATATTTGGGTAATTTGGGATATTGGGAATTATTGGGTTTGATTAACAAAGTCATAGCACTAGTGTCTATCTATGACTTTACTAGCGAACATTACAACCATAGTTTTATGTGCCTTATAATCTCATATCGCAGTTAATTATAACTCTCGATCGGAAATAACCGTTTATTCGTTTGAGGAGTAAATGTAGATATCGGCTGAGCGATAATTGGTACGTGTCGAAAACGACTCAGCGCCGTAGTTAGCACCTCGCAGTCGTTGTTTGCCCGTGATTCGCTTATCCTGTTATCGTTTTTTTTTACTATAGTATAACGCGATAAATGACCTTTATTCGTAAGTATATAAGATTAAAATTTGATTGAACCGGCCGTCCTAGCAAATTCACTTATCCTTTTTGTTATATTTATTCTATAAAAGCCCATACTTAACCTCTAATGTGGTAACTATAAGGCTGAAATTCCGATGTTGCAGAGTTCTGTGTTATCCTGTTTGCAGTAACACCGTCTGCTAACTTACTAATACAAATTAAGTTTATTTTACTAAGACAGATGTGTGATGGACTTTTTTTTTCGACAGTTCTTTTAGTTTTCCGTTATTTTGGAATTTGTAACTTTCATCCACTTTTCGATGCTATATATTTTTTGATGATGCCTGTTTGATTTTATGATAGTTAAATTGTACATACTTACCTTAACGTCTATTTCTATATACATTTTATGTTAATGTTGTAGTAAATAATGTAATAAATGTCGCGTAGTAGGTGTGTTCATCCATTGCTGCGACCAGAACGATTCATAATTTCACACTGAGTACATTGAAAATGTTAACCCTTTTCAATTCATTGGCATAGAATCTTATCTTCTTGTTGTTAGGTAGCCAGTGCAAATATTTGATGTCGAAGTCTGGCTCAATCACTGTTATAAGTTTGCTTTTACAATATTTGATATGGACGAATACATGTGCATATTTGCGAAAAAAATATATTAAACCAGATGATCAAGTAGGTAGGTAGGAGGAGTAGGTAGAAGTAGAGTATAGTTTATATTCCAACGGTCTCACCAAAACAAGCTAAGTACCCTGGTAAATGCTCATCGGTTGGGCAAAATTCTTGGAGAAGTTTGACAACTTCATCACCTACCATGTCTGATTTTGATTTTAAACTTTGTTAGATCTTTTTTTAATATAAATTTTATTCCAATAGGACCAATCGTCTAGTAGGAGTTCAATTACAAAGACATGTACCTACGATAAGTTTTAATACTTAAATGATGTGATTTTTTAAATGGTGAAAAATGTTTCAGATAGGTGATCGGGTTTCTTTCTGGCGACTCACGGTGTAATACCGTGCACCAACCGCTTAGTCGTGATTTATCTGCGCGCATCTCCGACCTGCGAACAGCTCGTTTATTGCCCGCTCATTATTTATAATTTATTTTTAACGGACACCGATTTGTTGCTTCGCTATACTATGGTTGTTACCTGTTTCGTTGTAAGTGGTTCACCCTGATGGTCAATGAACGAAGTAATGGCATCAGGTCCCATCATTTCAAGGTCAGTAGGCTACATGCCGAGTGGAAATCCGACTAAGGAATTTTACTTACCTAACCTAAGTGATGGAATTCTCTGCCCAATCAGCAACTATTTGTCTGTTATGTGTTCTTACTGAATACTTTAATGTGTCACATATAGAAGTGACGTTTTTACATTATCTTCGATGGCATAATCATTAACTCTACCATAGAAGTTAATATTTTCGATCTGTGTTCAGCTGTAAAATATAAACGACTTCTTAAGAGTCTAATGCCTTCTATGGACGTCAAAAATTAAGCTGCAACGTTTGGGTGGCGCGATGCCGGGATGTGGTTATGGCAACATTTTTATGAATGTACAAACTGTTGGCCATTTATGGAAGGGATGTGGCCGAAAATTGGATAGTCTTATTTGGACACATGTAAACAAACGTAAATGTACATATTACTACTTTGATTGGCAATTAGGAACTTTGCTAGAACGCTAATGAATGTTTATAATTCAATTGTTATGTAGTCATTCAACACCTTGGTGTGTCATCCATTAGATTTTGTTTTATGTAGGACTTAAGATTTTATAGCTTTTACGCAATCACATTATATTAAACTGAAGAATTCCCCGATATTAGTGTATTTTAGACTTCCTTTAGCGCCTCATCCATCCACATTATCACGTAGCTAAATAACCATTGACCTAAATTTTCTACTCTCTCTTAACAATATCGTTACGACACTCTCAAAGGAATCCGCGTTGCGAGCGATTGACGCCCGTGTTAATTAATAGAACGGGATCAACGCTATTGTAATAATATCAATTGTGTGATGACCTCGTGGCCCAGTTAGAGGAGCCGGTCGCGTGCTTTTGGTCAGATATTTAATAAAGCTGTCTCTGTTCCAAATTTAGATAATAGGAAATTCTGTTCTGGGGATAAGAGATGCTAATAAAATTGATTTCTAAGAACAAAATATAAGTGAAAAGTAAAATATAAGTCTGCCTTTTGTATCCCTTGAATTTGGTAAAATAAAATTTGAAAAAATAGATGATAAAGAGTAATTCGTAATTGTGGAAATATATGTATATTCATATGACCATGAGCCAAACAAACAATTATGTCACATCTTGCAACGAAAAGTTACTTCAGAGGTTTCTTTTCCGGTGTGTAGTCTTCATCAACGGAGCTACGAGCTAAGTATAATGTTTACTACGAAAGGAAATATTAACAACAAGGAGATAAAATGGGCACTGAATTAGTTCAATATAAAGTTATTAGTTATGTCACCATTTAGTAGACATTATGGCCCTTTGTAGTCTGCCATGGCGGGCAATATGACTTAATCGATACTTAAACAAGGAACTGTAGCATTATAATTTCGCCCACGTGGTCGTCATCGTCTGGAGTGATACGGCAATAAGTTCCGTATATTTGACGTTAATAGCCACTCAGCTCAAATGCATAGCCCTTTGTATTTGTAAAGACAAACATCCTGATTGAATGCGCGATTCTAGTAAGTATATCTCGTAACTTTGCAAAATATATTTATATTCGGATGATATATTCCGTTGCGGCTAATGCAAATAAATAGGAAATATTCGGAAAATTGTTGTGACAGTGTTAGTGTATGTTATTTATTTAAAATATTTCCTTATTTTAAAACACCAACACGGTTCTAAGGTCTACTGGTAACAGAAAATTTAAATGACTCTTGGTTAGAAAATAAATAACTGAAAGTCCAAGTTATTACTGGAAATGACCGTGTAGTTAATGCACAAATTATTTAAATTTTCCTCATAACAAAGTCGTAAAACCAGATATTTTTCAATGTAGCAAAACGAAACGTATTGCCCGGAGGGTGTCGTCCGTAATACACTGGAATCGTCATATCAAGGCAAATATTAAAGCGGATCACAGCTGGAAGTTAGAGACGGTTATTATTTATTATTTACGTTTCTGCGGACATTGAAATGATTATCTAGCAATCAGCCGCAGGCCGTGGCTGGTTAATAAGGCTACTTAACCGGCCATCGTCTAGCTTTGCTCGCGTGCGTTTAATATGTATCTGCATTTTCCATAACCTCTGCGAGTATTAGCTGACACGCAGGGTGTTAGGACACGTACTACTTTCTGTGCAAGCCATCGTGTACTATATGAAACTAATGCTTACGAATTGACGAATTTCGCAGAGAGTTGTTAATTACTTACCAAATAATTTAATATTTTAATTAATACATAACAAAGACATAAATCGAAATAATGACAGGTAAAAAATGGAAATGTTATAGACACCCAAGTATTCATCGTAGACCAATATAGAGCCCACGTTCGGCGCAAGTGATTGTGCGCGAAAAAACATAACATTCTAAAAAACGATAGCGTTCTTAGTAATCGGCAAGACCGTGCTTTGTGACATACGAGTATGTCTGATCTCGAAAAAAAAATAACTGACCTCACTTTTTTGTTCCTCATTTGAGTCTATACTGGTTTATGGTATTCATTTAACACTATTTAATAAAGCAAAATCTATACATATAGTAAACATAAGTAAGCAGCAATTGATTTCAAAGTAAATATAGTTTTTCCTATTTCGCCCGTATACTTTTTATTCCTTCAAAGCAGGACACTGCAGTGTATGTGCTATCGTCCTTAATGCAGTGACACGTAATAGCATGGGACATTCGTAATAGTTCCAACGTTTCTGCCACACGTTCGATACAAGAGTTTTTGCATTGCGTATTAGATAATGATAGCGTAGGCTGTACATGTGCAGTTATTGGTAACGAGTACTAAATTTTTTTTAAGGTAATCATGAAACGTTATGTATTAGGGGTGAGACTTGCAGATGTTGCCGACGTAGTATAATAGAAGACTGAATTATTTCATTTTGAAACGGAACAGATGTATATACACTACAATGTGACTTAATTGTGATAGGTATACAATATAGCTCCGTATAGGTTATTATGTAGGTACAAACCTTATTTTGAGTTTATTATAAATACTTGTAATTCTGGTGTTTTTAATGAACTTGATATATTTTGGTATGAACCTTGGAGACTTGATAATTATGCAATTCACGGTTATCCCTTTTTCTTTATTTAACAGTATGTACATATAACTTTTGTGTAAGGAAGTATTTAGGGCTTCAAAGCATATTAAACTGTAAAAACGCCAAACTATAGTACGATTTAACAAATCACTACCAGCTTTAGCTTTGAGCGGCTAGAATTGAGCGCAAACCGATCGCTTTGCGTTAAATCGCGCCGTTCCGAATTTGTAGCACATTTCTCAGTAATCCCCGACAATCTGTTAACACAGCCGATACGTTCGTAATGAATGCGAACAAACATTTATGTATGCGTCGCTCTGTACGGAGCCGAACCTAGGGCACACGAGTCGCCGGGCCGCGAGCGATGTCAATGAATGATATAGTTTGGCTACATGATTTGACCGTCGATACACGCGGCAGATTTACAATGCGACCAGTAATTTATGGCGATGTTCGATCTAGATGTAATTTAATGTTGTTGCCGAACGTAAATCAAGCTCATCCACCGCTCGCGTTGATACCCGCTGCTCTGGGAGACTTGCAAACTCGATAATGCCATTCGACTATCGTGTACAGTCGTATTTCGCCTAGAATTTTAATTGAAGCGGTCGGATAATCTTCAATGTTTGTTAGACTAGAGAAAACAGGATCCAGATATGGTAGGACGTCTTTATTATCGGAGTAAGTCGCTACCCTCACAGCGTAGTGCGGCTGCCTCACTTTGCTCCACCGATAGCTTTTTTACGCGATAAACTTACGGATGTTTTAATTACTGCGTTATCGGCACTGTCATGGCTACTTTATTGCATAAACATAAAACAGCAAGCGGATAATTTCAAGTTCACTATCTGTGTAAAATGTGGATGTTCGTTTATGCATTTTGTTTATCGCTACTACATCCATGATTGTTCCTCTGTTGAGTTTTAATCAGAAGAGGGCTTATCGCAATATTTCAAATTGGCATCATTTTGTAAACTGCGTCAAGAGGACATCTCTTGATTTTTTTTCTCCACTCGTTATTAATGATCGATAATGAATAATAATAGAAAATGTATAATAATAGTGTGTTCAGTTATGTTTATGGTATTTTCTTTAGTTATTAAAATCTATACCTACAGCTCGTTATTTACTACTAGAATTCTGCTACACTTTATTTTGTTGGATCGTTTATTTGCATGCTAACTTCAGAACCTTATTTATACTAGGCTGAGTAGTGGCGATGAATACCTAAGAATAGCTGATTGGTAAGTTTTTGTATTATCATACCTACAAACCGAGACAGAACGACAAAGGGAATGCTAACCATATACGTAGGAGCTCAACCGGTATCGACTGACAGCTTCTAGCCCCATATAAGAATAATTAGCACTTACTTTTCTAGTGCGACCTTGGAGCATAATTGTATTCGTATAAGGAAAGGGGTAGGTTCATTATTTAATATTTCGATAGGTAGACTTTGCGAACTTGTTTTTGTTTTATGTATACGTTTTTTTTTATCCTTTGCGTATTTATTTGTACTTGTGTACTATCTGAGATCAAAATTTGGCCAATAATCACCACGTCTGGATTAAGTTTGAAAGGATCAGTGTTTATAGGATACGTTACAATGTAAAATGTTATTGCGAAGGCCAGTTATTGGAGCCGCTGCTTATCTAACTGATTGTGTGTCCAGAAATTAGATTTTGCCAGGGCTTGTTACAGACGGTATCCGCAACTATAATGCTATCATGCGCTGAATAGGATGGACGAAACATAGTTAACTCGCCGCAGTCGGTGTCATCCAATGAACGGGTACGGTAGCTAAATAACGTTATGGAGACTAAATTGACTGTTCATAAGTTACTTAACAAACTCTATTAAACTGTCACATTGACTCAATTTAAACGGTGGCTTTTTTAGTCTAGAGATATATAATTATTTTTAAAATGTCGAATCCAACGAGACTCTTGTCACATTGCTTCTAAGAGGTTACCAACTTTGGGAACTAATAAATGATATCTCGAAGCATTTTAACTCTTTAAACTCTTCACATTATTTTAAAGACTAATTTAACTTCAGGAAATGCTATAGCGGCATCACAAATCCTGGACGAACTCGAAGTATACAGAGTTGAGAGTGGACTTTGTTATCAAAGTACATAATATATTATGTATTATACTTTCTTAAATTCAAACTCTTTAATCATAAATGGCACCAGCGTAAAGTCTACTATTATAATCTATAGATATGTAAAAAACTCAAAACGCAATTTGACGATGGCGCATACCATTTATTTTTTGCTCGTTCGTCATCAGTATTCGCATCGAAAAGCAAAACTTTTTACGGGTTCACAAAGCGGTGGTACTCGAACCGATCTTTATTTGTCGAGCAAACAAAAACTAGATAAGCCATTTATTTCCACCTATACGGCGAATGGCTCTAGTCAATGTTATTAATGAGATGGCACTTGTAAAAAGTGGCCGTCGATCATAAGGTTACGTGGATGGCTCCTCGTTACACGCTTTGTTCCTTTCCTGGCAACTTAATAATTAGTTTGCGCTACAATTTCCTCCAGTCACTAATAGTAACTCGATAACTATTTACTTTCTCAATCATATTTCATACGTAAATACTTATGTGAGACATTTTAAGAACAAGTCACGCCGAAGGAGCACGTTTCATGTATATTGCAGATTTTAGACTAAGCCTGGTACGAAATCTGAATTAATATAATACACAACACACAGACTATATCAATAATAAACGCCTTCACAAATTTACCACGTGAGCTGTATCTCTATAAGAGTTAGACATTATTTCTTATACATAATGAAATGCAGTGCAATCCTTCTTATATGTACATTGAATTCAGAAAGTGAATTCAGCTTCTGTTGATTTAGTTATCAGTTAAATTTTAATCAAGCTTTCTTGGCGTCATGATAAAATAATAATTGTAACCATAAATGTTGTGTTTAAGATAAATATAGCACAACGATTACGCATCTGGTAGTTACGTGCCCGCCCTGCCGTCTCCGTATCGAGATAAACAAGCGATCCACGTCTGCGAACACCAGATTAAGAGTTACTTTCACGTACAACAGGAATTATTATTGGGCACGCAGCGGCGAATATTATTTTTCTCGGAAAAAGATAGATCGCTTAAGCGATTTTACGGGAAATTAATTTTGGCAGTGAGCGACAGGGCGCGGCGGTGCTCGCGATGATTTGTTACGATCCGAGCACGCTCGTTACACTTCCCGATAATGACGCATACCATTTACTCAAAGGCAAAGCTAAGGCCGTAATTCAAGTGCGTTATCGCACGATTCCCGGTAACCATCTCCGCTCAAAGTTTTTAACGAAATTAAATCTGAAAGTTGGCCTTTAAACACTAATAAAAAGCATATTTGAATGGTAATAATATTTAATGTGTGAAATTTCTTTTGAACTTTATATTAAAATTTGTTTTTTATGATTCCGTAAATATAGTTTTAAAATTCGTACTTTACGATTCCAATACGACTTAACATAATAATAACTTACATAAATGCGGGCTGCTTGAATTTTTTCCTATAAAATAAATCAATTAATCAAAAACAAAAAGTGTTAGCATGCTCTATAATCTCCATGACAGTGGAACTGTAACTACATCTTGAAAGTAATTAAACCTGTTGATCAGATGGTTGTTTCATAATCAGAGAAGTTACAATATCTCGTTTTTATATTAGGCATAACAAGTCAATTTAAAAATACTTTTAATAATAGACCTGCATTCGTATACACATTCCGCGGGCCAGATGTCGCCTCGCGACTAAGTCCGGCTACAATAATTAATCTACTGTAATGCGATACGAGCCTCCTGTCGTCGCACACTTAATGCATCGTGATTTACGCGTACAGAACACGCCGTTAATCTTATTACCACTCTCAATAACTTTATCATCCGCCCGGCTACGACCGCCACCGACCAATATACGCGTTCCGAACACTATCACGGAAATATCCGCCAGTAAGAAGCTTCCCACGAAATTTATTTTAGTCGTCTTAACGATTGTGGTCGACGTACCGAAAGCGGAAAGTTAATATGGTCGCTGCTCAACTTCGATTAAACGGTTATAAAGGCGTACCGAATCTGATCCCACTTAGGGTTTCCATTTTAAACGACTCTTCCCGCTATGTTAGGCAGTGTGCCTTTATCCTTAATAAGCTTATTTCTAAACTCCGCACTTAGAATAGTAATCGTTACGCATTTAAGTAATACTAAACATTGTATCGCGACTCTGCTGGAATGGAAATTTTATACGCCAATTAAGAACTCTCACCTAGGCACTGTTTCTACGGTAGTGTCAACTTTCGAGAGTTTTGAGAGATCGAAGTGTTAGATACATTCAATCATTAACGTGTCTTCTTGAGTTATACATGTTGATACCTGTTATATATTTAATTGTTCTATACGAGAAATTATTTAAGACACTGTAGTTTTAAATCCATTCTTACACCAATCACAACAATTACAGGCGTCGGCAAATGTGGTTGAAATTCGGCCTGTTATCCGCTAAAGCGTTTCAATAATCGTATGCAAATGACGAGTCCAGCGGTATTCAGAACAAAAAACTGATACTGTGAGGGATACGTTTATGAGTTTGTAATTTGCATAAATTTTCGTAATAACAACTTCCGTCTGTGTGTCGGCGGACGTGTCGTGAGTTGAGCTGTACGGTAGCTCAAAATTGTTACGTTTTATGCACACGGCTCATTGTGTCATTCCATCTTTTTAGGGTTCTGCAGTTGATGAAGAACCCTTACACTTTTACTATGTCCATCTATCGTCGGTTCAGCTTAGAGACCCTCAGAACTTGATAGCTTTTGTTGGAGTTGATAGTTAAATGTTAGTTTTAGGAACATTGAATAGTTGATGACAGTATATAGGATAATGAACAGCGTTTGGCGGGCTTTATAGGTTGACAAATAATTAAACTATGCAATTATTATTAATTATATAACTATGCAACTCTACACTACATTTTAGGAAAAATTAATACATAATTTGAAACCAATGCTAAATGTGATAAAATTTGTTTTATAGCAGATCTGAATTGTTTGTTTTTTGCTTCTTGTTTTGAGTATACATAAACCCGAAGGAGAACTAGTGTAATTTCAACGCATCTTCTACATTCAGCGTTAATGGATGTAGCCGGCTCGTTTCCATAACGCGTTGTAATAAGCCGCCGCGTTTAAAGCTTCATCAATAATTCATACGCGAGTATCATTTGTTAGAAGATTTTTAAGACGTCCAACGTTATAAAGTCCCAATATTTTTCATATTGACTGCTTAACATGTTGAAATATCGACGTACCCGTTAATTATTAACAGCTTATATGATTTACATGAGATTAAATCGGCGCATTGTAGATGTCGTTACTTATGAGTGGATTTAATGTTTCCATATTGTTAAAACAATACTACAAGTTTCCCACGCTTTTATATTAAAGAATGACTAGTTTGTTTAGATAAATCATGAATGTATTGCGATTGCTCATTTCACAATTTTTGTCCGTTTCTCTTAGACTGATGAAAATCGATTTGAGGAAGCATTGTTCCTAAAGTGGGTTAAATAAAAAGTATGCTGGCAAATACATTTCAGTGGCTTCTTAAGCTATCTTAGTATAAATTTTTGTCTCAATAAATCTTGAAATAATACTGAATATTATTTTGCATCTTGAATAACTTGCTGAATATCTTTCGAGGCATGTTGCTCGGTCGATCTTGTTGGAGTTCACTTGAATTTGTCTCGATCTAGTTCAAACTGAACCTCAATAATGCTAGTCCTCTATTATGCATTCAGTCATGAAGTTTTATAAATTGTTTTAGCTATAACAACAAATTTAAGGTAGAGAGTGCTTTGTTTGTATGCTATTGGCCAAAATGAATCAGTTAAGCCTTCACACTTTTTAACTAAAACGGTGTTCAGTAAGCACTGTTCACCGGATACTAAATATATTTATTTAAATGTATTATAACTTACTTCAGGCATCGGCACTACTCGATCTCATCTTTCGATACGACACGTGACTCTCCCATGTCGAACATACCTATTTGTATTCGACCGCGGTTTCACAGGGTCCTTGTCGTCGAATGAAGATTATGTTTTATGGCACAATGAATTATGTAACAAGCTTTTTAATCGGATGTTGAAGACAATGTTATGTTGTGTATCCACATAACTTAGGCACAAGCGTTACATAACCCGTATCTAATTTTAAATGACTACAAATTTTTATAAGGTGTAAGAGTAATTTACATAGCAACACTTAATAATAATTCTGATGTAGACAAGTTTCTCCGAACGTCACGTGTATTTGGTACCTGTAAAGAATAGCTAATCATCTATTGTATCCAGAGATATGAACGCTTTTATTCATATATTATTATAAAGGAGTGATCTAACTTATCAAATGATTACAGGAAAATGATGCACCATGTTCTAGGAAATAGATAGCTAGGCTTAAGAGAAAACATACAAGAGAAATTCAGGTTATTTTCCACTAATAAAAAAAATGGCATGTTTAAGAGGAAGGGATTGGTTTCACCCATACCGGTTGGGATATCAATGGAAGAGATGGCAAAAATAATGCTATCTGCTCCGGGAGCCTTTATTTCCAAGTTTAACGAAAAACTAATTTTCATTTGGTCTGAAATTAGATTTTTAGAAAGATCCCGTGTGATAGACGTAAAACGACGACGATTGACGATTTTTGAAGAGACCCTTAATAGATTTTAAATGTAATCACACTTTAATGTTTATGTAATAATTTAGTCTGTAATAATATTTGTATGTACATTGTATTATTTCAATTTTGCGGTATCTCTCCAAAAGTTCGACTTATTGGATGCTGACTTTTTGAGACAAAAAAAACTCCCCACCTTTATAATTTCAAGATTTCTGAGTTTCCTATTACGAGTATATCTCTTTTCCACGCAATTTTAAAACAAATTAAACTTGTAGGTACCGTGGTTACATTGGCCTCGCCGCTTTCAGAAAATTTCACACTTCCCGATGAAAGTTTTAACACAATTACCTAGTCCACAGCCATTTCGCCGGTCCTCGACGACTGGACAGGAAAAAACTTGGCAAAGAACAAACTAACCAACGGTCCAATTTAGCAACATTCGTATAAAGTTTAATGTACCAAATCTGAAATGTAACCGCGCTTTCGCATTTTAAGCAGGCTCGAGTGCGGAGTATATTCCAGACGTGTTAACTCTTTTGTTATTTTTTACCTTAATTTAAACCGAATTAAATGTGTGATATTTAAAATTTGTTTACAAAAGTGCTAATAATGGTGTAATATGACTCTTAATCTTTTTGGTTACAAACAAGGATGACAAAATAATCGTATCGTATAGAATCTCTCTCTAATAAACGTTGATACAAACTAACAGTTGGGGTGCGGCGTCAAACTGTCAAACGCTCGAATTAGTACAAAGTTCCTCCTTTGACCGGCAATTTAGTGTTTGTTAGGCATCGTCCATATTGCCACTGTGCATTGCTGCACCATCCGGCGTTCTCGTTCGCTGCTCTTGCCTTGAATAAACGATGTGTGAAATGAACCTATCTTGAACAATGTGGAAGTAAAGGGCGGGGGAAGTGATGCATCTACATATTGTTGCTGTTATGTTTTTGGGTGTGGGGTGTTCCATATTTTCCTTTAATATTCTATCAATTTTATTTTATTTTTCTTCAATACTCATGCTATCTTTGAACGACTTTCTTTAAACCATCAGTGCAGTATAAAATGTCAAAAAACCCGTCGGCATCTGCCATTTTAACTTATAACTTCCTTTATATTAATACAAAGTTGTCATTTTATTTACCTCGCGTTCCCACTCTTGATCTAATCAAAAGTTGCCAAATTTGTTTACATACATCATTCCAGCACCCAACGAAATTCATGACACGTAAGCAGTCGCTGCTGCGTACAGCGTCGTACGACTACACCTCTTTTGATGTCCCCATGTACGACGCCCTCACTAATAAAACGGCACTGGGTTTATACGAGACCTGTTTTTATATAAGCAAAATGTGATTTCGACGTTACTCCACATCCTGAACTTAATGAAAATAAATCCTATGTTATTTTGAACCAAGTACGAATTTTTGTAACGTGAAATACAAGCTTTTGTGAACGATGGCAGACTTCTGTATTCAGAGTCAACGATGACGCGGATATAACGGAGACATCAACACTTCGCAAGGAACACTGACTTATTATATATTGCGTAAGTACTTTATTTTTTTTTGCCGAGATTTGAACCCGAGAAAATTCGTGTGTGGATAAATATGATGATTGCAATCTAGACATTCCGTTTCTATTTAAGGCAAGTTCTGTTGACCAATAAATATATCTTGACATTTAGTCTTTGGCAAACTGGCTCAAGTGTTGCGTTATACGAGTACCTCCGCCGTCGGTAGTTTCAGCCTGGATAGACTACAACAAGATGCCGCTATCGGTATAAATTAGCTTCGGCGTTGTATCGCCCTGAAACAATACCGCTGTCACGGTGGCCGTAGTATCGGTTGTCTCCGGCTGTCCATTTAGCACCAAGCCCACAGCGCACACCATTACAGCCTTTAAATCCCTTACGAGAGCTCGTGAATTCCCTTGAGGCTGGACCTATCGCTTACGAGGCAGCTAGTGTTGCGGCTGGCAGGTGACACGACGCTCTATAAATCTAAGCTCCGCTGCCTATCGTAAACACGAGCCAAGCACAATCCTTTGATCTAAATGGGCAAGTGTTCAATAATTTGCTATTATTTCAGCATTGAAACGGTGCAGTGTTATTTAAACAAACCCTGCAATAGGACTTAAACGTGCATAGAATTCAGTTCCAGCTAACAAAGAGGGTTATTATGTCTTACGCAGGAATCCTACTGTGCACCTGGGTGTTGGTGAACAAAACGCTCGACCAGATACCATTATCGTAAAATAGACTTTGAATGCTCTCGATTTTTAAACTATTTTCACAGTATAGCGGTTCTGGTTTAAACTTGGGATTATGTGTACTTATTTGCCTTTAAGTAAATTGAGTTCCGCTGGGTATTACGATGCGCTCACGGTATATTTGGTTGAGAATTTTGTGGATTTTTAAAGAGTAACATTTTGTTCAGTGTACCTATAAACGATTTAAATTTTATTTTCTTAAATGCTGACTTTATCTCATGCAGGAAGACCAGGCTTTTGTAAGAGGTGTCTGAACCCGGGCATTTGGCGTTGATGGAAGGGCCTTGTGTAAAGATATAAATAATTCCTGAATATTATTACCGTTATCATTATCTTTCTATGAAGTCCGCCTAGACTGCTACCATTTTCATTACTGAGGCAGACACCCAAAGGTTCGTGTTCTAGCAAGAAGCTATAGATTTATTAATCTTTTTTCTTAGTAGGTCACTTTTTGCTGATGATTTTAGTGTTATTTTCAGTGACCTTGACCTATCAGATGGATCTACTACTCGTTTGTCGGTTATATAATGAAACTAGCTATTTCCCGCAGCTTTGCTTGCGAAAATTATGGTTCTCAATATATAGTATTTCAGTTATCTACCGTGGGGGTAAAATTTTCATAAGCTGTGTTTTTATTTTAAAATCCAATTTTTTTTTCTTATTGCTTCCCTGCAGTACAAAATGGACCTCGTGTTGCTAGGTCTCTCGGTTTCTTAACTATAATTTAGGGTGATATTAGGGCGCCATAAGATTTAATTTTAAAAAATCGTTGAATTAGGTCTTTCATCCCTT
>DWOX01000013.1:0-18005 GCA_018251315.1 Nastra julia | reverse complement strand
AAAATCTTATAAAAAGATAAATAAATATATATTACCTCTGAAACTGTATCCACGTACTGAAGTTTGCAGATCTGATCATCAGTAAAAGACTTCAACCTTGGGTATAGCTGGTTGTATTCCGTGTGGTACGCTGTGTTCCCTTCTTGTATTAGTTGAACCCCGCGCTCAATATCTTGGTAAAACTTTGAAGTCTTTTTCTTTCTTTTTAAATACTCCAGATCATCTCTATTTGAGTCCACCTGTAAGCAAATATATTACGTTTAACAATTATACAAGATGTAATAACTAATAACTACTAACTACTACCTCTCTCGTAATAAATCGCTCCCTTGGTGCATCCTATGGAAAAACAGACCAGTTGTTGCGATAATATTTTACTTACATCAAACATCAAATATCGCATGTAATCATAGTCTTCAGAGGATATGGCGTATCTCGAATCCGCTAGCGTAGGAAGTGAGTCAGGACCGTTCCTGCCCGTGCTCATGAGAGCAGATACAATAGCTGATGTGTAGTATGCATGGATTAGCATTGAAGATATTGAGAGCACAATGAAAGTAAATCGCCCCGATATACCTTCGGGAACTGCGCTTGCATCTGCGAAAGCGAAGAAACCAGAATGAAAAATGTTCTCAGGAAGCTCACGGATTCTCATTTGTAAGTATGTTTCAATATTTTTCATAACAAAATCCTTGTTCAAAGCGGATGCTTAAACCATCAATGATCAGGAGTGGGCAAGCCTAAGAATCGTTTACACCTTGTTGTAAGTAGGAAGCAAGGACGGCCATGTAAGCTCCTTCTTTCTCCTCTGGTTTCCTGGCCATGAGCCGCTGAGCCAGCGCCAACACCAGCACCAGCCCCAGGCAGGTCCACCACACGTTGGCCGTGAATGGCTCCACGAACATGTTGTTGCTGCTCTCCCGCTCCGCCAAGTATGTGAATCCCACGCTGTTACATAGTTAAATATGTTCGAGTGTTGATATAAACTAGAGATGACGGTACTGTGGTAGCTGTAACTGACTTATGCTCGTGCAAATAATCAATATGTCAAAGATAAGAAAATTAGGTAAATGTGAATAAAAACTATGTGCCGCTGTAAAGATTTAAGCATCTTGTTTAACAAATATTATTTTTTTCATTGAAAAGAAGTGCTTTGTTTTGATGAGGAATTACAGCCTATTCCCTTGTATTAATTGAAAAGCTTTTGTGGATCGTGATGGAGGTAAATTATGGAAAATCTGTTCTGTCAGTCACCTAAAGGGCCATATTGGCATGGCATAGTCAAGCCGCGTGATCCTGTTGTGCAGTATCCGGAGGACGCCGCCGCCCAGCTCAGCGGCGCCACCCGACACCATCAGGATCATGCTGCTGTTGTTCACCTCGGTGCTCCACAGTTCTGTTCCTATCAATACTTCACTAAAAACAAGCGCTTATTTATTTATATGGAAGTAGAAAATTGGATTGCAATCCTGG
The DNA here is from genome assembly GCA_018251315.1 of Nastra julia. Lineage (NCBI taxonomy): Eukaryota > Metazoa > Arthropoda > Insecta > Lepidoptera > Hesperiidae > Nastra > Nastra julia. The sequence goes on along the minus strand of DWOX01000013.1, from coordinate 16,532 downwards.
TTACCTAGGGGGTTAATACCCACAGATAATAGTGGTATTGAATAGTCAACTGATAGATCATTAGGTGAAAAACAATAATATTCCGCAATTACTTAGTTTCTAATCCTATAATGTCAATAGTCAACTAACGTAGCGTTCAGCGACTCTACAATGAGAGCAGAACCTCCATAACCACACCGTATACCAGGATCTCTTTCCGGTGTAGAAATATCCATCACGTAATCTTTAAATGTTCCCTCGTACGTATCCGCAGAATAGAAACCCATCTGCAAACAAGTTATAAGATGAATTTATTATGTACAGAATCTTTACATATTATCTACTCGTATATGAATTACTCTAAGCAGTTAGAGATAAGTCTATAGGACCCGTTCTGTGGTCGAAATCCATGTCAATCATATTACACAGACCTCAAGAAGCCTCAAGAAGCTAGTAGATTTAACCTTGGGAACAAAAGGTGAGGTCAGTCTTTTTTCTTTTTTTTTCGCGATCTCATACGTCTACTCTCTCGATCGATCTCATATATCATACGTCACATATGTACGTCACAGCACGGTCTAGCCGAGCACTACGGCGGGAAATGTTATCATTTGTTAGAACGTTATGTTTTTTCGCTGACAATCTGAACTTGTCTTGAACGTCTACATAATCTTTGGTTGAGTTATACTAATATGTCGTACTTTCACATCCTTACTGACAGATGTCAGTGTCAACTTCCACTTTCTGTGTACAGCGTCTCCCGTTTGACGTGGGCGCGTGACGTGCTGGGAAGTTTTTAAAATATTCCTGTGCCATGGATCAAAATCGTACGACACCATGTTATTGTTAAAAAGGGGTACAAAGTTGAAACACTTAACGTTGTTATTAATTCCTAGATACAAAACTTACCGGTGTAGCAATTTTCAAAGGATAATGCTTAAGATTTAGTCGTCGCAAAATTCTTTCTCGTTCATTGGTTATTCGCAAGCCCGTAGCTATAGACCAAACTGCCCATGGATGCAATGACGTCCCCGTACTTGGATGTATGTATATATCTTTCACGGTAATGTTGCTTCCATTCAATGATTCCGTGGCTTTAACTAATTTTAAAATAAAAATTCCTCCGTTAATATTAAGAACACATTTTTTTTTAATAAGAGAGAGAAGTAAGGTTTTTATAGAGGAAAATTACCAAATGTTGAATCACGACCAACGATGTAACAATTTACAATAAAAATAACATTATGAAGTTACGAAACAGTTTTGCATAATACAATCCGGCATAACCGATTTGGCAAAGTTGCCGTGCGTAAATGTGCTTTGACGCGTGATTTTGTACGGTAAAATCTATTGAGTTTATGAAGTTGGCTGTAGCGTTTTGTATTGTAGTGTGTACTGTGTTGTACAGTTGTGGAGATTGCTGATAGCAAAGCGGATTAAACACAATACATAGTAGAGCGCTTCAGAAACTGCGAATCAGGCGGGAATTGTGTCGCTCGTTTGAATGACGAGTGAGTGCGGTTTTTATTAGTGTCAAAACAATTTTTCCAACTAGTTCGTGGAAGCGAATCTTTGTCGTTTTAGTGCTTTGTAACTAGTTTAAAACGCTCTTAAACTGAAACGATACAGTTGAGCACACGTGTCTAGAGCACTGCACCGTCTTTATATTGGATGTTTTGTTTATCTATGAATTTCTTAGTATGTTTCGTTATCATAATTGGCTAAATCCTCGCCTTGCCACAGTAGTGATGAATGACAGATAATTTTATCTAAGTCTGGTGAATTTCAATTGTACGAGCTGCATAACATAACATTATAAATTAAATATTTTTTCTGGACTAATACCATTGTTTTCTACAAAAAATGTGTTCATAACGCGCTGAAAAAATCTGTGGACAAAATTTACAGGAAAAGGATTACAACTATGACGCAAAAAGATAGTCTTCAAATTGGAAATGTAAATAGTCAAACGTATTGTCTAATACTTATTTTCATAATTAAAAATTCCCTCGGGAGTTACAAGTTACACCATACGTGGCGAAAATCGACGCCACCAATGACCAATAACCTGCTCATATAACGATGCCACCACATTTCCATGGATAGTAAAACTCCCTACTTAATTCCCAAATGCAAAAACAAAATGTTATTGGCTCGTACACTCTCTTCGTCACGAGAGACGTCAGTGAATCCAGACATTCTCTGTCATCAAGCCTGTCAATCTTTGCGATTGAAATAAATCCAAACGGAAGACAAGAATCTGCCCGTCGTAATAGCTATTCAGCTATAAGTATAACGCAACGGAAAGGTGTTATCAATACTAGTTGCTACCTATTCAGGTGCCCTCAGCCGCAACAAACCAACACTCAAGATGTAGTAGCTATTCAGCTACATGCAATGGGAAGATGCTACATTCTTCCCACCCACTCGAGTGACCTTGCCTGCAACAGATCATCACTTACGAAGAAAGGAAAAATGCAACGGGCAAGTACTACAAACAGTCATCATTCAAATGGTCTGGCTGGTAACATATCAATATCTAAGAACATCGGAGTAGGTACTCAGCTGCAAAATACTACGGACAAGGAATACACCTTGCCTGTAAAAGATCCAAACAAAGTAAACAAATTAAATAAAATCAAAACTTGCTACCTAACCAACTCATACTAATAATATAATACATTCCATTAATCAATCAGTGATGTCACTGCCATGTGCTCGCCAATATCAAGGACAATTACAGTGAAATACCGATTGGTTCGGTTATTTTGTTTCAAGACAGAAATTAATCAACAGTTAACTAGGAAGAGTCCTTAAGCCTTGATTAACATACCAGTACAAAAAGAGCAAGGATATCACAATAATAATTGCATACAAAACCTCAAGTTCCAAGGGTCTGACGTTGATCACTAAACAGTTAATTAACTTATCACCAATTATCACTATCACTAGACCAAAGTCTAGCCCCAAGTATTATGGGAACCTGCTGCTTAGCACCTACAAGTTTGCTCAGATATCACTCACCAATCACAATGAACACAACCTATTCAATCAGACAGTGGTCAATTAAATGTAACAGAAACTTGTGGGTTCACAAAACGCCCATTAGGGACAAGAATAATAATAATCAATGAATCTCCTCCTCCTTGAGCTTCAAAAGTGAAATGTGGCAACTGCCCCAAGTTCCCATAACTGACTTGAGTACAGCTGTTGAAAACCTATTCACCAACCATAGTAAGATTTGGAGCCACACCACTGGCTAATATAACAACAAGTACATATATTAGCATTTTCCTAAAAGTGCCAGCGATGGCGTGATACAGTAGAAAGAGCGCGCAGATACACACAATAGGTATAGGTAGCTACTATCGGGTTCACTGCGAACACAGCGACGTTACTGTTTCATCATTAGTTTATATCAACAGGGCACCAACAAAGTCTGCGAAAACAAAATCTAATACCAATTACGCTTCGATAACTTTTAATACGTGCGTGCGTTAACGTGATTCCCGCTGCTTAGGGATTAATAACTAAAGTTTGATCAAAGATGACAAAGTTACTAATGTACAACTGAAGGACGCCGTCGGAGATAATACTTATCCAATCAGTATATAAAAGCCTCCAGTTTTATCCCATTTATGAAGAGCAATCCGGGGATGATGAGTTTGAAAGTTTTGCGGGTACTACGACACTTGGTGTTGATGAGGACCTGGCGGTTATTTCACTACACTCAATACAATTGAAGCGCTCATATCGCCGATCCTCATTGATTGACGAAGTTAAGGCACGAACCCACTGCCGCACACGGAAATTCTACACACGTAAACTGCCTACATACACGCTACACATTGTCAAACGAATTAATCTTTGCGCCGCGTGCCCAAGCACAGCGTGCGCCGTGGTGGGATCGCGCCTCAAATACAGGTTGATCGGAATGTGGAAAAATTGCCATTTGGGCAACTTTTGTTGCGCGTTTGTATTTCTGGTTTCCTAAGGCGCTCTAAAAACTTCCGTCACATGCATTCGCCTGTACACTATCGTGTTAGCATCTAACGAATTATTTGCTCGCTCTATTTGTTAGTGATGTCTCTTACATCTATAAATAATGGATTAAAAACTGAATGTGTCATAAACTACAGCGTGGGTGGAACATTCGATAATAAAATTTGGACCGAGAGCTAAAAATGTGTTTGAATATTTACACAGTGGACAAATATTTGGAGATTTGAACAGCTTTTATGATACAATTAGATTTGTTGTAGGCGTTTTATTTTTATAAACGTATTGTTTTATTAAAACTCAGTAATAACTGAGATAAAAATATCTCTCCTAGAGAAGGCAGTTCTTCTGAATTCCAAGGTGTTGGGGGTCTAAAAGGGCAGACAAGGAGACAGACATTTAAAAATAAAATACTCATACCCACGTTCACAGCCGTTGCTTGTAGTTCAGACTGGTTAACCGACGATTCCCCGTAAAGGGTAAATTTACCAATAGGGTTTTTTTTTTATAACTTCTAATTACAAAGTGATTTTCCACCAGTCATATTTTATGTTTTTAAACCCTAACGAAAAAATAGGGGTGTTATAAATTTGACGTGTCTGTCTGTGGTATCGTAGCTCCCGAACGGATAAAAAGATTTCGATTTAGTTTTTTTTTGTATTAAAGGTGACTTACATACGAGTGTTCTTATAATTATGTTTGATAAAAATCGGACATGCCGATTAAAAGTTGTATGGGTTAAAAATGTGAGTTATATTAATTAATTTGGTATCGGGGTGTTTTTATTTATTTTCAATTTAATGCTATAATTACACTCATCGCTAGTTTCATATTTACCGTATGTTCCAAAATCGCATGGATATCAAAATTTAGTTACGCCGGCGCTGGCTTACACCTCAAAAGATATTTGATCTCCCCAGTCGATGTACACGGCCGGCTGTGGCACGTGGCCACATTAGCATGAGTATTGGCTGGCGGTTACTCACCTCGGCTACAAACTAACAAAACCAGCACTTACTACTGCTATACATTGTGTCGCATCGAATACACTTCACTGAGAGAAGAGTTGATGTAAGTTAATTAACAGTAATTTAATGGTCGTAGTGTAGCTGTCTTGCTTTGGTTATTATCATACCAAAGTTGTACTGTAAATAAACTTGTAATTTTTTTTTTCTTAAAGAGTACTGGGAGTTTTTTTTTTCTCCGGCTTTTTTTCCTCCCAGCCGACACGAGGTTATTTAGGCTTAAGTCTGATGTATTTTTCATTCATAAAGCCGATGATATGAAAGGTTTTGTGTACCGAGACATTAGACACTTTTATTGCAATGTTGTGAATGAGTTTATTCTATTTATTGTAATGTTTGACGTTTGTTAAGCGAGCTATTTGTTCCTAAGACGAAATAAATGATTTGAATTTTTGTATTGTAGCAGTGTCTTTGTGACACCAAACATATAAATACTTGTATTTCATTTTAATATCTATTCAGTCGATTTACGTAATAAACCAATTAAGTTAATAAAAAGGTTGGTCTTGAATTAATTTCATTAAAGATCAAAGAAGTACTGAATTCTAATATACTTTTTGACAGAGTTCGCACAAGATTCGCAACCTTTATAAACTTGAATTATATTACTTATTCGTATCAGCGTCATAGCTTTAAAAAGTACATTTCTATGGACAGCACGTAGAGTCTTCTTTTATATTATGCGTCGACGGTAGTGCCACGAACTTTTAACAGACATACTCATGATATTTAATATGTGTTGATGGTTCATGGCCGCACCCAATGTCCTATCCATCCATAATCTTTGGTAAATTATAGGTAACATGGTTATGGATGGATGGATATAATATACTATTAGCTATCGGCTAATAGTGTCACGTAGAACAATGGTTTGATTCGTTTATAAGGTGGAGTTCACCGTCGATCCTGTATCGACTTTTGCGAACATGAACACTCGTCAATCGGCTATTCGCATCAAGCACTTACCCCCCGGTACAGTGCAATTCGAGACATTAATGGAACGCGGCGTCCGCGGCGTCGTCACCAAGGAGGCACAGCTTTATTCGTCTTCCAGTAGCCCCACCAGGACTGCGCCACCGGTATGTTCAACTTTTAATCGAATATCGATTCCGATTCGAATGATTATTCGATTGACACATTCACATTGGTTCACATTCACATTGCAATTTCAATGTCACTTATGATGGTAATTTAAAGTCAACATTATTTCGATGCTTTGTGGCTTATAGAGCGTAAACACCAAAAAACAACTTTTCAGAAGACATAGAAAGATCGATATAGAAAAAATACTGAGTACAACTGTATAAAAAGTGGATTTTTGAAAAAAAATGGCGCTTATGCCCTTTGAGCCGCAAAGCATCGATTTCAACTTATTTATGTAATATAGCATTTGACTATAGCAGTCGTTTGTGTTAGTATTATACATGTATGTGAATATATTGGCTAAAAATATAGCGAGGTAACAAACAGAATTGTCCTCAAATTGGTTGAAAAAGTCAATTCATTAAAAAAAATCTTTAAGGCATTCTGGTCGTTGTATTGTTTGTCGAAATATTTTTGAAGTGAATAACCGTTGTCAGTCTATGGGATTTCAGAGCAATATAATTGGAGGGGATTTTCAATATAAACCTTAGTTCCCAGATCGATTTGAATGTCAAGTAGCACTGGTGATAAATTTTATTCTAAAACATTAAGCACTGCTTTTGAATAAAGAATGTTCAAAATTAAAAATTGTCTTGTTTTGTTAATTCAGTTTCTTTATTAGCTTTTAGTTGTATAGCCTTCAAGATTGTATGTATCTCACATATGTATTATATTCCATATATATATGTTTAACACACACAATATACTTTTGTTAAAACAGGAGTATAACGGCATAATAACTTGCCAAATTAATAACATGAAGAAGACACTCCCGTTCACGGCTAATAAATGCGAATCAAAGTTGCTGCCTCGCGTCGGAGACAAAGTTACCTTCGACATTTACCAGGTAGTTACATAAATACTATTATGATGCGATATAAGGAAAATTGAATAATTGATTGTTACCTTCACCTAATTAATTACGTCATAATCATAACTTTGTCATAAAAAAATATAAAATACCAGATTTTGTTTTTGATTTTACGTTTACTCTGCATTCTTTTTTATTGAAGTGAATTGAGTAAAAGCTTTGTTTTGTAACGTTGTTTAAAAATTTACACAATATTGCTACTTGTCTTATACAGCTTTAATGGCCTCATACCCATTAATGGCCCACTATTGAGCACGAGTCTCTCCTTACATTAGAGGAGGCCTAGACCCTACTCCACCAAGCTGCCCCAGTGCCAGAGAAGAGGAGAATTATGCAGCCTTATTAGTTACTCCTCATAAGTCTTAAGCTGTCAGCTTCATTAGTTTAAGTACTCATTATATCTTGATGGATTTATTTTGACATTCACTTATTGTAGACACGTATTTAGATCTTACACGGTTACATATATCATATTTGATCAGGATACGTCATAATAAATTGAAATCACTGCTTATTATGAAGATGACGTATCTCTATACAAGAATACCTTGAGTGTAGCATCATACCAAGTGGTATTTTTATCCGTGAACCAAGACATATTGTGGCTACATTAGAACCTCAGCAACTAAGCAAAGGTTGTTTCAATGTAGTTTCTGAACTATTCTTACAAATCTCGTCAGTGATGGCCTTTGATGACAATTTAATGTTATTAGTAATTTTATGTTATTGCTTTTGATATTTAGTTTTATTTAAATTTCCTTCCAAAGATCAGCAGATATTCTTTGGTAGGCTTTGAGTTTGTTCAAAGTTTTATTTAAACTTAACAGATTTAACATACTATTAAAGTGGAGTTATGGAATACAAGTTGGTGTCTGAGAAGCTTTGTGAAAGACATTCGCATGTAGCTGTTACCTTTCATATAAAAACATCAATCTCTTAAACTATTCTATCTTGTTCCAATTTAGATGTCATTTCGGTTGCCACACCGATGTCTGCGGTTGCCACTGCACATCAGCTGCCAGTAAGCATAATTATGGTAATCACATGAGCTACTACAGGCGCAATCAGCGCGGTGGAAACCAAGACCATATGTCAGAAACAATGAAATCACGAGAGCATCGCGGTAACCGACGTTGCAACACGAGACAACGGACGATGACGTAGACGGGCGATGGATGGATGGATTGTGAAAATGCCCTACTTGATAGATGCGTGATACGGTTCAAGTGACGATGTAAATCTTTGCGCACAGCAGCGGAAACTGGTTGGACATTAGTAGAGATTGTGTTCGCATATGTACATCCATGTCCATCAAGTGCACATCCAAATAGTTGCTCGTAAATCTATGTGTCGCCGGCCAGAAAAAATAAAGAAATAATCTTATGTGCTCATAATCTATATGTATAAAAGCGAAAGGTCACTCACTCATCACGAAATCTCAGAAACTACAAGTGCTAGGTACTTGAAATTTTGCATGCGGGTTCTTCTTAGGGCATAGGTGCTCACTAAGACGGGATTTTACGAAATTCGAAATCTAAGGGGTTGTTTTCGGAGTTGAGAATTTGTATGAAACTTCGTTACGGTGAGTGATTGGAGATTTGAATTTTGCACATGAATTCTTTGTAGGATGTAGATGTTACGCAAATCGATCCCTAAGGGGTTGATTTTGGGGTTGATAATTGATACAATCCTTCCACGCGGGCGGAGACGCGGGCGATCGCTAGTTATCTATAATTTAGAGTTATGGATTTCACGATAAGATCACTTGTGCTGAAGTGTGCAAATGTTTAACACCAGCTTGTTAAATATTCATTTCATTTCATGTTCGAATTGCTCAATAAATATTCAATGTTGCAATGAACCTCAATGTTACAAAGTAAAACTTTACGTCTACAATATTATGTGATACGAGTACATATTCCAGTTGGATGTTAACATTGAGTGTGATCTAACCTTAAACCGTGGTGTCTGAGGAAGCATCTGGGTCGACGAGTCTCAAACAATGCCTCCGCAACCCTGTTTCCATACGATTTCTAATGTCAAGCCGATGTAACTACCAGTATGAAAAGATAACTTTCCTAATTGTTACAAATGGAGGCTGTGGTACACTTTTTACTTCGAAGTTTAAGCTCTAGAGAGTGTCATTGTCTTATTGAACTGGTTCCGGTTGCTGGTTTCGTCATGTTGGAGATGGAAACTTATATTTACTACGAGGCTTCTATTGTATTAATGCCTTTCGGTATCTCCTTTCATGGTGCATACGACAATTGAAACAGAACTTGGGCAAAAAGAAGTGATTGTGATACCGACAGTCAAGCCGCTAAACTATCACTATGTTATGAAATCTGCCAACGGTAATATGATCCTATCCATATGTGAAAAGAAACCCAGAACGAAGTAAACGTTCACAATAGTTCTTTCAAACCATTACTCCTACATTATAGTGTAAATCATGTCAGTGTTGACAAAACAAATAGAATTAAATGTACGCTTGAATAACGATCATTTGGCTTCAGTTTGCTCAAGTGTGGCGAAAACAAACTTGACACTGCTGAAACTGTTGCGACTGTGACGTACGAGCAACCTTTTGTTCCGAGTCAATAATGTTTGCGCTCACTCGATTTGCGTATATTGTCTTTAAATAAATATTTTGTTGAACAGCACAGCAGTTACCTGCCTGTCTTTTGTATTGCACACATTCTTAATTTTATACGTTATTGAAATCGATTACATACTTTTGTAAATTGTTATTTATTCATCTAATTTTTACTTTAACCACCAACGATGTCACAACTCCAACGACATACTCTATTGACATATAATTAGGAACGAGTATTTGACCGAGAATAGATCATAGGAGGGTCGTAGATCGCGTCGTGTGTAAAACCAGAGATAGCTCACGTATACGGAAATATACAAAACGACACGTTTCTCACTTATCGTGTCGGAATGTGTAATTAACGTGTTTAAAAGTAACCGGTGAAATATGTTAACTCCTTTACCGTTAAGTTGCGTATTGTTTATTTTATTTTAAAACTGGTGTAAGATGCAGTTTGTTTTTTTATGTTTTGAAAACTCTCAATTTGTAGGAGGTCGTCCGTAGCCTACCATGCCTACCATGCGTACCTGCCATGAATTCTTAAAAAAAAATATTTCATATCGATTTTTTCACCTTCCCGACTTTCATCTGGTGTGTCAAAGATGTATTAACCATCGGATAAATCGCCTGTTCACCTATGATTTATCATTAGTCCAAACTCTCTATTTTACACGATTGACGTTATATTGACGAGCAAATTCAGTACGTAAAGTAAAACTCCGTCAGAAGTAGGAAAGTAAAACTCAGCAGTTTAATCTGGTCTTTGCCGCTCGGTTTACATGTCTAACCATTCTTATCGTTTCAGGAGCTGGAGCAAGAGAAGCATCTGCTGCGGCGGCGGCTGGACACGGCGCAGGGCGAGCACGAGGCGCGCATCCTCGAGCTGCAGAACGACATCAGGGAGCTCACTGCCAAGATCGGCTCCCGAGACACCTCCGTCAAACAGGTCAGACTCTCGGTCTTTATTGACTGTTGCTTCTTCATCAACTGCCTTGCCTTCGCAAACAGTACCTGTTGACTAGGAATCATGGATAGTAAAACAAAACATCCGACTGTTAAGAATGGGGGAAGGGATAGAAAAAACTGATATAGCCTTTTTTACTATGGAAATAGAGACGATTTAATTAAGTACATTACTAGTTTTCGTGCAGTCGGATAAATATTAGCATAAGTGAAATACAAAGCAGACAAAAATTTATATGAAGACGATATTTCAGTAAATGATGCACAAAACAACAACACCAATAAAGATGATAATTTGAAGACTGCATCTAGCTATCGAAATTCAGTAGGTTCACTCCCAGTTACTCAAGCATCGGTCAACGTTGCAAGATCCACGATAATTCCATTAAGATAAGCACATCAATTGCTGCGGTGGATTCTAGAAAAGTAAAAGTATCACGAAAGTGAACTCAGGTTTAGCGTGCCTAATGTCGGTATGTCTGCGGCGATCATTGATCGACTCTTGTTATTCAATTACAACCGCCGGTAATAGAGCTTGCTTGGGGAAATCGGGTTATTAGTGAGCCTACGAGCTGTTTGTGCTTTTCAGTTCTAGATATTATAAAGTCTCCTCTTTGATATCCAATCTTTAATTCTTCTCATTATGAATTATATCCGGAAATAGTTGCTTAGCTTAGTTTGGTTCGTCATCCTTTAGAATTAAACACGTTCCGTTTTCTACAAACTTTTCATGTGATAGAAGACATTCTTCAATATATCAGTTTTATTTTAAAACTAAAACTGAAGATCTACATCTCATTTTATTAACTAATAAATCGTTCACAATAAAAAAAACTTCTTAGTAATAGTCAAGTTAGTTACAGACGTTTTTATATAGCATTTAATAAATGTCTTCTAACTGAATATAACACAGTACCGATTCAATTTGGATAAATTCCCAGTAATCACTAAATAAACCTATGTTCGCATAATTTGATACTGAGAATAATAAAATTGTGCATTTAGCACGTTTACAAGTAAAACAATAAGGTGGCTACTACCATTGACCTTACAGCACTCATTGTCGACTTGAAATTTCGTCCTCATTTAACATTGAGAACGGACACCGCTGCATTTGAACCAAGGCTGTTGTTCGTTGCAAATGAGAGTGGGGATTTCTTTAAGCTCTGCTTGACTTTTAATAAAGATACATTGGCATTTGCTTAAAGATTATAAGCAATTACAAATGCATTGTAATTCGAATGTTAAGAGGTGTCATTTGAATTAACTTTATGGGTACTATTGGTTATTTAAACTCCTCAAATTTGTTACAATCGACTTTTTCAACGCTGTCACCTACAAGTGTCAGTAGTTTTGTCAAACGTGCTTTATCCAGACTAAGACGTTACACCGAAACCTTACGACGTTTATTAGTCACTTACTAAGTAAAGTTTTAGTCGACTTAATAATTGGATTAGGTTTTATCCGGATTTGTGTAGTAAGCCGTTCCGCGCCGCTGGAGCACGTTTTAGGGAACGTTTTGGTAATTTTACACTTTGAATCGTTGAACGTAATTGGGCTAATATTACACGTGATTAGTCAGGCATTAAGCGTCGATGTCTTTATTACGTTATGGCTACATCTGCGCCTTAACGCATTTATTAATGCAATAACAATTGAAATAGTTTGGTCTACCCGGGAGTTTAACGGAGTAGTTTTTAATGCTGTTGTAGAAAACTATAGCTTTTTCTACGCGTCTAAGGATTTGACCGTTACTTCTGTGTGGGGTACATCTTTGTCTTAGCAAATTAATTAATACACACACTAAAGCAGCCGTTAACACTACCGTCTATGCAGGTGTAGCAATTAAGGAAAATGTGAGTTTTTATGTTCTCTTATCGGTTGTACGTGTTTTCACACGTTCACAAACTGGCTTGTTTAATAACATTTTCTGAATTCTTGAATATGCCGGTTTGTTGCTAAGTTAATCCTTTGTGCAGAACAGCCGTCATTCTTAGTCCATGAATATGGTACTTACCTAATTGTAATAACGTGTGATACCTATCTAATATTACTGTAATAAAATATGCTGCAGTACACTACAGTAATGCAACAGACGTTATAAATTCAACTAAAGGTGGTAATGACTCAACCTAGTGAAACCAATAAATAACACAGTTTATTTTGGACCTAGCACCGAATACTAAGTCGTATCCATGACATTAAAGGCACAACAAAGAAAAGCTAATAGTCCTGAATTAAATGTCTCGCGTGCTCTATAACTTGATGCCCTAAACGACCTCGAATGTCGTCGACAACTAACTGCGTATTAGAAACTAGAAGTGTAGTAGCATAAGTATTTATAAGTTCCGTGAACTTCCGTGCTTTCACGAACTGTCCACCCACTTGGTTGACTGAAGCAGTTTAGGCTGAAGTGGCTTATATTTTCTTCGTCATCAAGTAGGTGGGTATTTTACCCACCAGGTGATCGACCACGTTTGTTAAATTGACCGTGAAATGTTTTGCGTGGGTGGACGTTTCGAAGAGTCATTGTTAATTCTAGTGATGTAGTGGAGTTGTCCTTAATCGGTGATTGCAAATCATAAATGGTTGCTAGAACCTACTACACTGACTATACTACTTTAATCAATGATAATGAAATATTTAAAAAAGATCTGATATTTTCACCAAAAACGCCGATGGTCTAAGTTTCTTCATACCTTATAGTAGTATTAAACGAATTAATGATATACTTATGATACGTTGATAACGTTATAGCACAAGCTAGTAAATCAAAGGAATAACTTGTATTAGTTATAAAATTGCTCGCTGGACACTAATAGTCGATCAATTTCAGAACGCAAATATAACCGTAAATCTAATTTGACGGGTTTCATTATCTCCCCCTGGAAAAGTTTGATAAGTTCCATGTAACTAGCGTCAGCCTAAACCACTGAGCTTCCATAAATCTGATTGTACAAATGTCGAACATGCCAGTCAGCACAAAAAGTTCACAAACATCCTATTCATTATTTCCCGTAACTATAAGTAATCACAGTCGTTTCTTATCCATATCGTACGAGTGAAATTATATCAAACTTATATTTTAATACCAGCTTTACTATTACTTGAAACTAAAATTGATGTTACAAAGAACCAAGAACACAAAAAAGCAACCCAAATGCCTAACCACCGAGTGCCTGACTCGAGCATCAAGCGTGGTTAAACGCGCTAATGGCCATAAAAAGCAGATACAAAGTTGAACCAAATGAATCTTTCTAGTTTAATGGTTAAGGTTGGAAATAGGATGCATTTTTATGGTTAGATGAATCTGATCCATTTGAACAACGAATTAGAGTTTTTATTTGTTGGTAGTGTTCGTGATATGGTTTTAAAACTCTTACTAAGTTTGGGAAGGACATCGCTTGGCGTGACGACTGCCATCGTTGCAACAGAATGATTCATCTTATAAGACACCCTAACAATAATGATTCATGCCGCTTCCTATAATCCCTGCATTTTACAAACGGTCACGACAATAAGAGTTTCTAAGTAGTTACAACCTTACAACGCCACATCTTGCCATCCAAACTCGCGAACGAAAGGGCGAGGTAATTACACAGGACGCAAACAAAAGAAGTAAATGTACACATTGGCATCCTAGAGGAAGCGGGAGAGGATGTAGACAGTCAATCCAGTGATTTGGCGTCATTAAAATCGCTCGCTGTCATTACATTGTTGCTGATGCCACGGATCTATGGTCCAACTTGTAGAATAATGTCTGCACCAAGGTTTCTGACTTTGACTTTGAATTTGAGTAGCACGGAGGTGATATTTTACTTTGTAGCGAACAATTCGTGTATGTACTCGTTTGCAGTTTACTAATCACATTCAAGTATGGGACACATTCTAACAAACATTTTCCTCTACAGAGAGATGAAGAGAAGGCCAGCTTGATAGCAGAGTTGACAGCACAGAACTCGCGACTGACTGCACAGCTGAAGGAATCGTCGGCCACTGAAGCCCAGCTGTTGGCGCAACTCGAGGGACTCAAAGACCAGTGCTCGATACGCAAGACAGATCTACAGGTAACGCAATAGTCATTGATACTCTTGAAGCTAGATGACTTGAAACCGCCATTACTATAAGGATTTTGATTCTACAGTGTTTTAGCAAATTAATTTTAAAAATCCAATCCAAGTTTCCTACTACAGCATTTATGTATGTTTCTAGCTATACTGATACTGCTTCAATCTGTGCGTTAGCTATTAATCAATCCCCGTTAACGTTTTATTAAGTAAATAACCCAACATCAAAGCCCTGCGTTTAAGGCTAGTGGTAAAAGTAATAAAGTTGAGCTAGGCAAAGTACACTTAACATTTATTAGGCTTGGAACGATACATGTTCTTAGCATACGATGTTGTAAATAGAAACTCATATGCTATAAGGGCTACCAATGAGCAATATCTATTAACGTTTACGGTTATGATAGTGGTCCAAAAATAGTTTTGTTTTGGGCATGTTATCTTCAGAAATGTATATTATGGTTTCTGGTCTAATATATGTTATGAAAATAGAGCCAGAACTTCATAATAATGATACCTTAAATTCGCCCATCCAATCCAATGGGCGTTGGACAGATATAGTTTATCTTACCAATCTGGATAAAAAACATTTAGTAATATCGTAATCTTCACAGGACCATGTGCAAAGTCTGGAGTCTCTCAAAGCTGAGCTCGCGCTGGTCAGCGACAAGCGAGTTGACCTGGAGCGGCGACTCACTACCTCCCTGAAAGACAAGGAGAGTTTGAGGCAACAGCTTGATGAAGCGAACGACATGATAACAGTACTGGAGCGACAGCTTAAGGAGCAGGTAAGGACGTGAAATCAAATGATAAAAGGTCGTAATGTACAGATGATAAGGTTGTCTTTTACACATCCCTATAGCTGGTGATGTAAAGATTGTTCCATTGTGTCTTTCTAGGATGTCAGTTGGAAAGCGAATCTTATAGACTGGAAGTGAGAGTACATTGAAATTATATTAACAAAAGTGGAATAAATTTATCTTTCTTTTTATCATTCTTAAAAGTAAAACCTTTCTCTACTTGTTAGGGAAATCACTCGTGAATTTGAGACGAAAACAATGAACCCAATTATCATCAATTCTATTGTTAGTGTAGCTTTTAATCAAATTATAATCCTTTTATATTTCACAACTTGCAACAATGTTACTGATTTTAAAAAGTTATATAAAAGTGTAATTTAATGGCGTAGTCAGTCAAGGTGAGTAGTTAGTCTAGTGAAACTTACGACTTAATCAAAGAAGTCACTTTTACAATGTATGCTAGGAAAAGTTGTTCGCTTTAAGAATACAATATTATGAGCCAGGTGCTACAATACAGGTTGTAAAGATCGAACCGACACCTTTCAATAGTTTTTGCCGTAGGGGCCTATGCTACTTTTACTCTCTGACCTTGCGTGATTGATAAAAATCTTTCGATAGATCTATCAAACGTCAAGTCCTTATTTTAAAAGTTTAGCTTTAAACTTGATATAGTAATAATAAATAAACTTACACATTTATAGTCCCATAATTGTATTCTTGGTGCTGGCTATGGATGCTATAGACAACACAAATGTTAGGAAAATAATAACAAATATGGACAACGACAGTTCAAAGTACAGTGAGATGTTTCTTTGACTGGATTTTCTCATACCATTTTCAATGTATCGATACCGAAGAGAGAAAAAACTGAAAACCACAAGAAACAGCTGCTGCTCATTTACTCTCTAAGGGAGTCACTTCCCCGTTTCCTAAAGTCCACAACATAGGTACAACGCTTGTTTTCTTACAGGAACATCTCTACCAGAACACCCTGAAAGAGCTGGAACGTCTGCAAAGATCGCACGACACGCTCGCGGAGCGCATCGGAGCGCCCGAGTCGACAGAGACGACGGGCACGGCTCGTTCGCT
>DWOX01000012.1:0-18054 GCA_018251315.1 Nastra julia | reverse complement strand
GACATACTGCGAGTGTCGGTCTCAGCAGACGCCGTGCTATCGAACTACAAATTTCGTGTTTCCAAAAATGTATTTTGAGACAATAACTTCTTGTTTGCAAATTTTTTAACTTTAATTCACTTTTGCCAGTTTCTTAATGTTGTACCTTTGAGCTATCGATATTTGCTTATATTTTACTGTTATTTCGATATTTTCCTATACGAATTGATATTTTCACGTTCCAATAGTGTCGTACTGACTAGAAGTAGGTTTTCTATTCGAGTCGTAGAAGTTCTTTTCGTCACTATCGATAATTGTGAACACGTAGTTGAATGTCTAAAACACTAGCGAATTAGATTTCCCAAATTTTTATAGCACGCCTCTTTTGCATTGTCAAAGAATGTTATCCTAGCAATTTTTGTTAACGTATGTTATAGATTTGTATCGATGTATGGTAGGCCGGAGGCTGGGAGGTGTTCCAGTGGAGTGTATTGACTATGTATTATCATTCATACTCGCTGTGTACACGATATGATGGGTAACCGGGTAGTTGTGTAGACTTGATTGTGATATCAGTAAACATTTTCATACGAGCATCCAACACTTTGTTTCATTTCCTATGCAGTTCCTTTAAATGTGTAACAGCTAAGTGTCGACTGATATTGTTCAAGCCCACCTTCCTTGAAGCAAATGACAGTTGTGTTCCTGCCGATGAAGACGACTTTAACAATATTTCATAAAGTTCTCACACGGTACATTTTGATGTTTGACTTTATCGACGTGCGATGTGATGTGAATAGTTATTAAATCAATATTACTTTTTGAAGATTACCATGCACTGCATGGCATGCAGTGTTCAAATCTAAGTATATTAAAGTAATTTATGATAATGTTTGTGTAAAGAAAAATGTCTGATGTCGTAATTTTGAAAAATGAAGGTTCTATATTGAAACATTATAAATAGTGTTTAAACTGCCTTGACGTTATAATAAGGTTTAACTACATATTTGTTTTGTCAAGAGTGACTAATCCGAGCTGCCTGCGCCAGGTGTGTCAATAAGGTGAAGGGCAGAGGAAAGAAAACAACATAACATACCGTATCAGTAAGCTTTTTTAACTAAATTTTATATGGAACACAATACACTATAAAACATTAGTTCGACGATATAGACCGAATATTTACAACAAACAGGGAAAAGTTGCAATAAGTGCCATTACAGAATAGGCAAGGGTTAACATTTAAAACTGAGTTTATGGGTACGGATTAGGCTCGGATTTACAGTATTAATGTTGCCTCTGGTGCTTAAACAATCTGACATACATTAAATATTACATATACCGCGTATCCCTTAAAGCGCCCTTGAGAACAGTCCCTCAATAAATACACTTCGGTGCATCGTATATACAGTGAAGATATGACGACGACTATCCCCAGGGGCACCAGATACACTAAAATCATCATCAGTCATAATTTATACAAATCGCACAGAAACATTAATTATATATATTAACAAAATAAAATTATATCTGATGTATTAAATTATCTCTCATTCAAGTACAGGGCTACGGTTCGCCGCGTTGGACCCGCGTCGCGACCACATACAACTAACACTATTTTAAACAAAAAAATATTAAATATGACAATTGCATATCGTAAAATTATGTTCTGAGATCATATTTAATACATCACAGGAGTTAGAGAAAATTAATTAAAATTACAAAACCGACGTGCGCTTGTCTTGGTCGTTCTCAAAACTCCATTAATGAACGAAGGATCCCGTCACGATACTATTTGGCACATAACAACATCCAAATAGACATTTAAACAATAAAATTATAGCAAACTTTACAACTTAGGATAGGTGTTGTCTCGTCAACAGAGGCTGGACCATGTTGCATCTATAAATTACAAATGATTGTCCAAAACGATAAACATTTTTGCCAAGCATTTGTAGTAGTAATTGTACAGTGCAGGAACATATTTTGTTTTAAAAACAGTAATAATTTTATTTCGAAATGTCCCCGGTTATTGTCTAAAATATGCTATACATCAAACCCCAATAACGGAATTTGAGGGTAGCAACATTTTTGGCTTTTGGAATAAATATAAAAGAAACCAAAATATATTACGTTATCTCAATTAATAAAAACGAGTTTGCATGCAGTTCCTGAAAAAAATTTAGAAGGTACTCTATTATATCTTATTGAGAACCATATTGACTTCTTTCAACAAATATTTGATACCATTAAGGTTGCCCCAAAGTTCCCAGCATCTGTTTGCGAGACCTCACATATACGTAATTCATAAATTCATGAACAAGTCAAATTAAACAGGCCATAAACAAAACGATCATCTAGCGATCCTCGCAACAAAGTATAAAAATAGGTATTTTTCTTATAATTGTCAAAATTTAAAGTTCATTTACATTTTTATTTCATTATTGTGAGACCTAGTCAGACTTACACTACTGACAAACTTTGGTTGGAACGCACGGATGGAACATTATCGGGCTTCGATTCTGCTAAATTAATTGAAATATCCCATAAATACGCTTCTACTGAACAACCTTAATAAGATTTTTAGAATGATGTAAAATCATGCTGTAAAAACTTGAACCCAATCATTGATAGACAACGATATAAGTCATAAAATGCTTTTACGATGGTATTTTAATGGAAAACTGTTTTTGTTGAATAAAATGAATAGAAAGAGGGAAATCTAATATAATGCCAAATATCTCAAATGACTACGAGACATAAGAGGTTAAGCATTTTTAAATAAGCAGAATCGAAGGCCAGGTGTTAGCATGTCCGCCGGCGGCAATCAATCAAGTGATGTATGTATCACAAAGTTCACTGGGTTTCAAAGCATACATTTAAAAAATAAACGTACTTGATATTTCCATAACTAAAAACAAAATTCATTTTCGAGTTTTTGACTCCCAAAATATTTATCACTCGGAATAGAGATATTTTGGAAAGCAAAAAAAATATTGATTTTAGAAACCATATAATTGGCGCAGTTAATCCAAGTGAGATAGTTGATATCATGCATACAGGATCCATCAGAATTGATGTAATTTGGACCTTCTATAATTTTAATAGTAAGCTGAACGAGTATGTTCAGCTGTTTAAAATATCTTTCAACAGGAACAATTGAATTTTGTTTTTCGTTATGCTAGCAAAATATAGCTCTCCGCCAGCGGGCGATAATTCCCAGATGGACTCCCCCTCAAAGCTCGACAAACACCGTATTTCTCCAACTTTATTAAAACTACCGAATGAAGGTATGAAAATGAAATGAAGGCGTGTCTTTTAACCATCCACCGCGGCCCTACACCTAAACAGAAATGAGAAATTTGTACTTTATTTAAGGCCCGCGGTAATTATGCATTCCCAATACACACTACGGGAACGTTACATATCCAATATTCAAAACAATCATCAATATAATTCAAGATATAATCCATTAAAATACAACAACAAACGAATATACTATATTGCGATAAGAGTACTCGTATGGAACAAAACACAAATACTCAATTTTGCAATAATACTTACATCTACGTATTAAATAATATTAATATTGGCAAATCTTCTTGTTACGAGCCCGGCACTGACTTCTACATTATAATACTGGATAGTACCTACCAAATAACACTTACGACTTCACCGCATGCCATCTTGTAGAATCAAGAAAAACAATTTGGGTAATGCATTTTTTTGTCTTCGATCTTAATAGACAAAATTGGGTGTTAGATATCAACTTGATGTTTTTAATAGGTGCAGTGAATGACCTATTTCTAGACTGTCAAACGTAATTGGTAGCCATCCAATGTATTATCATAGAGATCAATAGTTCGTTGTAACAAATCTTCGTGCATTGAGTATTTGTATTTTCAAACACTACATACTATCTCCGTGCTTACATTACTTGTGTGTGTGTGTGTTCAATAAAATTGATAGAAAATATATCTAGAAACCGCCAATATTCCAGGAAGGTTTCAAAAGAACATTTTCTTATAAGTTCCAGATCAATGCGTCAAAAATGCTCCCACAAGTCTTCAATGAAAATTTGATTTTCAAAGTTTCGTGTTAGTATTTTCGAGGCAATGGATATTGTGACCTTTTTATATTAAATTGGACATCTATTGCGCCGACTCGGTATATCAAAATTATCCCTAAATCCTGACTTAACCAAGATACATTACCACTACATCTATTATAACTTACATTACTTGTCAAAGAGATCATATAAACTTAAAGTTAGTTGTCACATTAAATAATTGCTCGGAACATCTTCACACCGAGAATCTGCTACGAAGCTGGGACCGGGCAGCGAAGGCTTGAGCAATCTGGTAATTGTGATGCTAGTGACATTGCAGTGACAAATATATTATTACTCAAATATGCTACAATATAATGTCTGAAACTATCTTACAAATACTTAACATAATTAAATTGTTCTCCACAATGCTAACGCGTCAGCGATATCAAAAAATAAATTAGAGATATAAAATAAACTTGCACAATTGCCTCAAATAATGCGCGCTCAAAATCGAACCACCACGATAGTCGCTCAGGGTAGAATATGACATGATCTGAGGTACATACAGCAACAATTTTCGCCGATATGACAATATGTTACTAAAGTAAATCAATAGTGTTGGGAATCGTTGCCGCAATTTCGGCGTAAAACCGCACATTGTGAGCAGCTGGGGTAATGTTTCGAGCTGCCTCTAGAACGTTCTAGCGTTCGACGTTGGCGAGTGCGGCGCGGGGCCTAGCTGGTGCGTTTGAAGCTCTGCGACAGCCGCGCCACCTTGGGGGGACGAATTTGCGCCCCTGAGGAACACTCGTGCTTGTGAGCGTGAGCCGGCGATTTCTTCCCGCTGTTCGATAACCGCTTGCGGGGCTTCAGGAAATCTGGAAAGGCAGAAAAAGGCTAATTAGTAGACTGATTAAACAAATGCAATTTATTGAACCCCTAAACAAATATATCACTGGTTCATGAAAGTATTAAGGCAGATTTTTAAAATAATGAACCCTACCACTGTATAACGAGTTACGTTTTCAGACGCTAAAATAAATTCCACAACGTTTTAAAAAGCTTTCTCGAATCTTGTTAAAGTGCACGTATGCAGGCAGTAATGTAAGAGGGCATAAAACGATCGTAAAATCTACTTATATCGGAGGCGTGGCCTGAGACGAGTGATTTGGTTGAGTTTTACGATCTCCTAAACTGAAGGTTCGTTAAGACCCGGATGCCTGCTCCGAACGGGTCGCTCCAGTTGACATTTTTACGACTTTATCCGCGGGGATAGACCCGTAAAAACTCGCCCTAGTGCACTTAATGCACCCAAATCCTTTTTAGAAAACTTCGGAGCCGGCGACGTTCTTTGTGACCATTTCTAATTTTAAAAAATATTGCCTTAATAACTATAAAAGTTTTACGAGCGTTTTACTACTGTTTAATCTGTGTCGTAATGTGAAGGCTGAGTTACTGTTGAGATTTACATTAACACGAGGCGGTTTACAAACTATCGGCGTGTTCACTTCAAAGTTCACCAACGGCCGTGATTAGATAATGCGGGCTGTAAATTGCAACAGACATTGAACTTCCAGTGTTTACTGCATTTTTATGGCTAGCTTTAATGATATACTACATCAGCTGACACACCTCCGACTATAAATCCTTGCATATAAATATTGAAACTGTCGACAGATACAACAGAAAATGGTTATTCAAATCTGCTATAAAATTGTCAAAGCTCCCCGCAATATTTGTTTTGGTTTCCCACGAATTCTTGTTTTAAAAATTAAGTAACTTTTTATTAGTCTTATACCTGTTGTAAAATTCTGGCATCAATTTGTTCCTTATTAATGTTATTGGCATTGAAATATTTATCGTATTGCAGTTATAAACATGATTTTCATATCCCTTAACAACCAGCGGAAGCATTTGATTGCAAATGAAGGTAATATCACTAACGCTGATGGACAATTGATAACTGACAACATTATATTGTAAGATACAGAACGAACGACCTTCGCATTTAAATGTTCTTTTGCGTTTAGATATTTTTAGAGGGAACCTGTTCTTACTTTTTTTTTTCAAGTTGAGATGCAGCCTTTGGCTTGTTCGTTAGTATGAAAGTGAACACAATTTGTGTTTTTTTCTTACAAAAATACTGTATCAGTATTAAATGGACCATAAATTTTCGTTTGACTGAAAAATTCTGAAGTATAAAGCACATTTTAACCAAATCACTTGATGACGTATCAATGGAGATTTCTTACCAGTGAGCTTAAGAAAATATTTTCATTCTCAGAAAAGTGATAAGGATTTCCTCCGATAATAGTTTTATGCTAACAAGTAATGTCTTACACAAATACTTGGACATGATTAACATAGCAATATGTGTTCAAGGTCACAAACATCGAAACACTTGGTAACGCTACCTACTTAGATATACCTAGATGTACCTACAGTTTCACAATACCCACCCAATTAGAAACAACATTTGAATAACAAATCTCTCGGCCTGAGTCTTTATCGTCTTGTTTCAAAGATTTCGTTAGTTCAAGGTTGTTGTTTAAAATTTACTGACACATGGGTCACAACCACGAGATAAAAAATAGGTAGGTAGGTATAATGGAGCTACGCAATAGGTTTAATAAATGGACCATTCTAGAAATCATAACAAATTGTATTGTTATGCCTTCATTGCGACCAGTTGAAACTAATTTCGTATGAAGTGTTTAACCAACATAACCACAGATTAAAAAAGTTTGATCATGAGTAGACAAAATCCATCTATACTACGGCAATAAATACGTAATATGCCTATAATTCTTGTGATCGCAACAAAATACTTAATTATACTGAAGAAAAACTGTGGAATACTAAAAATAATAGTTGCTAAGTAAAAGCGCGGCTAAATCTTGATAATGAAACGAGTCAATGGTGACTTAAAAGAGCAGTCTCGGGCAGGCAGGTAATAATAACAAACAGTATTCGTCTGAATCGCTATAAAAACCAATGAGCGTTCGTTTCTGCAGTCGGGAACTATGTCAGTGACGTCACGTGGCAGTTGAGCCAAGGTCGACTGGTGGACCACGCCGCCTCATCGTACACTTCCCGCCAATTTTACTTGATAACCGACCACGGCGACCACGTGTCAATTTAAAAAAATGTTAACAACTGGGGCTCAGCTAATCTGTTACGTAGCGCAGCGATTTCAGGAGATTACGCAACCTGTTGCTAAACATAACCTCTCAGCAAGAACTTCAATGAATGAATACTCAATATATTGTCCGTAAGCAAATTCTACTTATGTTTGTTGCAACTAAACTGCAAAACACACTATTCAGCAACGAGAAAATACTTTCCCATCATTACGCAACACGTTTCCCGCCAATTGTTCAATGGAGCGTTTCGCGCCATTTTCTCGGATGAATTTATGCGACTCGCTTCAAGAGTGCGCTCGATTCGTGTTGTTGGTATAGAAGGTCGTTAAATTCGTCGCGGTCGGATTATACGTCCACGCCTCGCGTAAACATGCGGGTGTATGCGTAAACAATATGGCCTTGATGTTCGTGCGCGTGCTCCTAGCATGGCTGTGACGTTTCGGCTCAAACAGTCCACAAATACTTATCACCGAGTCGGCATTATCAATCTGTTATCACACACAGTCTAATGTTAGTTAATAAACGCATTGAATGTGGGCTAAGTTTGTACACGATAATATTAAAGCGATGTAAATACTTAACAATAATGCCTACTTGAATTGATCGTATCAGTCATCAGTTGTAAATGTTAAGGAAAACGACTGCGTTCACTTTATCTTTTAAATCATTATCGTGTATAGATATCGAGGCCTATAACGTGTAATGCAATTTAGATGGCTGGTAGATGCTTGCCTTGAATAATGACAAAAAAAGAGTAATTTGCGGAGAATTACGTACACGTGTAACTAATCTACTGCAAGCCTTCCCTTCGGAGATGAATCAAATCATGTTCTATTTATGAATGCAAGTTAACATAACGACAGAGTTCGCGAGCTGTAGTATCGGCGGTTGAAATGTGGTTATTTTGGGCGACCTAAATATCAGCGCGGGCGCAAGAGATGGCCCACCTCTCTTTCGGTTTCTGAGTTATTTTAGTTATTAGTTATAATTCCACTTTGTTGTTTACAATTATTAGGTTACAATAAAATTATATTAGCATTTTAAGTAACGCTTTTCATACTTCAATATTTTGTAAAAAAAAAAAATCATTAGGAGAACAAGAAGACTCAAACAAAGAACCTACACGATGCGGCGGTGTATGAAAACAATTTAAAAATATTTTATAAACTTGAGTAAACAATAGAATTTGAAATGAGGCATCATAAGTTGGCAACTGTTTAACTCCAAACAATATGCACCGAATGCACTGCACGCCTCCAGAAGGCCTTGTTCGATGGACACGCATCCGTCTCGTCTCCTACACGAGTGGAATCTCTGATGGACTCACAATAAAAAATATATAAAGGCTAGGACTATCGACAAGAAACGAAGGGTTCGTCCTGAGAACCGTCAAATTGGATTTTTTTAGTCACGCTTCCTCGGAGACCTGATGTTGGAGCGTCATTTTCGTGTTTGTCACTTATCCTTTGAGATGGGCCGCGGCATGCCAGGATACAACGTGCGCAACATGAATAGATAATTGTGGAGACTGACGCTAAGGAAACATCGTAAATGAGCGCTCTGTTTACGCTTTTTACAGCCCTCGACGCATGCGACTAAAAAATCCCATTAAGTCCAAGAAAATTACCCCGAGAACAACAGAAATTACTGCATTTACCGGGGCCCGTGTTTATTGTTAACGAACGTGCCATACAAAGGGTTCGTGCGGAGAGAAAAGTATTTCCTTGCGTACATGTCCAAATGCTGCATGCTCCTTTGAGTGCTCGGGAACGATGCCGGGCCGCGGGTCACGATCCGAAAGGATTCAGTAAAATCGTGGCAGTCATTACGTCATTGCACGAACGTCTATAGTGGTCCCGAGATAAGTTTTACAAATTGGAAATTCCAACACCGGGGAATTACGAAATAAAGATTCCACGAATTGCTAAAGAAATATTTTTCCGTTGTAAAAATACAAAATAGCTTTCATTAAGACGATCATAAAATTATTTGTAAAAGAAAATTGTGAATCAAAGAACGATAGACGGAGCCCACGCAGTGCACGACCACAGAAGTCGTAAATTGCAAAAACTGCAGACGTTTCTAATATACGACATGGTTCGTCGCGAATGGGCCAAGAAAACTGAACTTGGTGACATGTGTGGAGCGCGGCATCGGCTTCGAACTGTAGCCGTATCAACAGGTCTCGACTTGATCGAACGCGTCCTCCGTCGCGATCGCGACTCGTAATCATAGCTATATGTATCTCATATAGTTAGTGTTTGTGGAGTTGAGCCGAGACGTGTTTAGGAAAAAACGGGCGCGGATTTGTCAGGCGTGGGCGGCGACCAAACAGGTTAGGCTCCCCTAGCGCACATCGTTTTCCTTTTATTTTATTCATTAAAGTATAGGGCTGCAAAATCGATCTCGCCATTTCAGACTACTGAACTTGTTGAAATTCAGTAGAACTTAAGATTGAATACGATATAATTACTCAACAAAATAACGAATGGTACACCCATGAATACACGAATTGAAATATAAAACGATACCCAAAGTCCCCAAACAATATTGGTCTACAACTCGATAATAGCTAGTTGCACAATACATTTCATTGAGGCGGGCACAGGAAACCAATTTGTTATAACAGCGACTAGATCGCGAAGCGGGAATGCCGCTTGTTGCATTGTGATTACGAACCAGTTCCCAAATATCTAGGTCAAGTGAAAGGCGATTCGATGTCAAAATCGCTGGCCATAGCGGATATGCACTCAACATAATAATATACATCTCCGACTTAAGAAATAGAAAAATGAGACTTTAAACTTGTCAAAAATCCAGATACGGACGGTTTTCAAAAAGCAAGAAAGCGAGATTAATTCATGGAAGACAAGGAGT
The DNA here is from genome assembly GCA_018251315.1 of Nastra julia. NCBI lineage: Eukaryota > Metazoa > Arthropoda > Insecta > Lepidoptera > Hesperiidae > Nastra > Nastra julia. Next base: position 8,007 of record DWOX01000012.1, on the reverse strand, counting down.
GAAACATCGCAACAAAAAGAGAATGACCAAGCGTTTTCAATGTAAAGACTATAGCATCAGACAACCCTAGTACCATCTAGAGTACAACTGGAAGATGATAAAAAGTAACAAAAACGAATCTCGCTCTCGCGTATCCGTATACCGTATACCTATATAATAATATAGCTGTTTAAGCTCCGGCTACTGGTTTTAAGACATGGCAACCTAAACAAATAAGTGACATGCCAGGTAGCGCATTGTATCCCGCTCTTAACATTTGTTCAATATTATCTGATATAGTTTATTTAAATTGCGGTCAACGTCAGGTTTTTTATAACTGTCGACTGGATGAGAGGGCCGCCCTTGTTTAAAATGTTTTATTATGACAAAAGGTGAAGCGTGCGTGACGGATATATCTTTGTCAACTTCCTTGAGTGATATGAGATTTATCAAAAAGTGACTTATGTAGCCTGATGTGTTTTTGTGTACAAGATTAGATAGTTTAAGCACACAGATATTTAGAAAACGTTTGTATGCAACGAAACAATAAATTAACCAAAAAATATATTTTCATAAAGATATAAAAAATTGTTTTACATCTTATAATTTATGTCTGGAATATTAATGGTTTCTTAAACAATAAAATGATCAGCTAAGTTTTTTCATCAAAACCAAATTAATGCCTTTTAAATTACTACCTGCAAACTGACTCAGATTTAGACCAGGTAAGTCTAGACCGAAACCATAATTGAATCCTGCAATTATTTAGATTTAATCGCCAAAACAGGATATCACAGATTGGTTGTTTTGTTCAGCTGTCAGTCATTTTAACCATAGTATTAAATTCAATTTTTTCAAAAAAATTGTGAAATTTGTGTCCGTTAATTTTTTTTCATCAGACCCTGGTGACGTTTTTATGGTTTCTCATTTTTCACAGCATAAAGTAAAAATTTCGTCAACAAATATCCATATTTGAAGTAAATGTGTAAGCCATAGTAGCAGTCGTGTGAAACTTGTACTAAAGTTAACAGTGAAATGTCAATGTCAATACCGAATGCCATGTTTAAACATGTTTGTCTGGTATGGACGTTTCGCATGCACTTATAACTCAAACCTTAAAAAGTTACTGATAAGTTAAACTTAGCTATACACAGGTAAATTGAAATCAACTTTGAAAGAGCAATGGCGTCTTAGATTAGAATATTCCTACAATTATTTGCATGGTAACAAGAGTGGTTTAGTATCTGAACTGGGCTCTAGTACACGTAATTGTGAAAGTAAGTGAGAAGGAAGGCATTGTTGCGTGTCCAGCGGTTGCAGTGAGTGGACTAACCAGCGCTGTTTATACACGTAAGGCGTGAGGGAAATAGCTCAGCAAACCCGCTTGCATGAATACAAACGGCAATTCAGTATATTTTCCCAAGGCACGACCTCTGTGCAATCGTAATCCTTAAGGTCGTGCCTTTCACCTCTATCTGTCAGGAGGTACTGAAAAATATACCGTAAATGATGTATTTCTGCCGTGACATAGATCAGGTTTGCTTAAAAGGTGTGGTTGCACATAACGAGGGCAACCTTGCACAATGGTATCGACGTGGAGGAAGTAGCTCAAAATCTACTTTATTTCTGTAAGCGAAAGTTTTTTAAACTATGTTATCGTTGATTTTGGCTATCTTCCCATTGGCATCATTTTTAGTTACAAGAACCTCAAAGTGATGCTTCCACATATATCCACCATATTGAAAAAGGATGATTTTGCTTTATTTGATCCAGAATTTTGTTGTCTAAAAAAAATTTTGGCGCGGGTCAAGCGATGCACAGGCAAAGTTCAATGCACCGACGTCCATTTTGGATTTGTTCATGCGACCCCCGTCAGATATCTTGTGGCTCCATAAGTACACAGATTACTTTGATCGATCACTTACAAAAACTTCTAATCGGTGCCTGCCATTGTTTTGTCTCCGGCGTCCCAATAACCGCGAGTTACTTGTCTTGTCCTTTATTGTTCGTGCCTTTGAATTATTTATAACTTGAATTGGTATTTACAACAGGCAAGTGAGCTTATGCATCTGATAAGGCAAACATTTCTGTCGGCCGTATCTAAATGTTTCCAATTGTTGTAGGTCAACTTTCTCCGTTCGAAGTTTCTAGTAGGTATACTGTAGATGCAATTTGTTCCATCATTTTTTGTATCGTAGCAATATAATTGTGTGAAGAATTTTTTAATCACGCATCAGTCACACGCGTGTATCTAAGTGATCCTGTGGGCACTAGCTAAGGACGTTCACCCTTAAGGATCGTTGACTTGGTGATACAGGTGAGACGGGGTGGACAATACGTCTAGTGCTAGGGCTGTTCATTCCTAGTTATCTAGAATGTAAGAAACCTGCTCAAATAGGTTATATTGTCCTATTTGTTATTTCATTCGCATTATTTATTTTACTTCAAAATTTTTGATCCTTGAAGGAAACAATACAGTTTAAACATGTTAAAATTTATCTCTAAGAAAATAATACTGTTTAACCGAAAAGTTTCTTTGGATCCTTTTTACAGGCAACCCTGTATAGTAGTGGGTGAGATATAATGAAGATTCTGTTTCAAGCGTAAATTGTGGTAGACAGCTCTGGTTACTTGAGCTAAGTGCACGGGCTAAGTTTTAATAATATAAAATAGAATTTTGTACCGTAACTCCAGAAGCATTTTAGAGTTCGTTGGCAGATTAAAATCAAGAATGGTTTGGTTTCGTTGTTCTCTTTTGCGATTAGATTAATAAACGTCGGTTCAGTTGAAGATAACATCAGATCCATGCAATTGTACTTCAATAGACTGCCGTATTTGACAGAAGCTATAAGGCGCTTCATTATAAGACTTGATACCGCGAGCACAACTTAAAATTATTGTTTTTGTGACAGAACTATTTTACTTTAATAGCCTATGATAAAAACTGTAACAGAAATAAATGTAACACAGAATGTAACATTAACGTGCGAGATCGACAATTAAAGCGTGGTGCGTTCCGTGAACGAATTATTAAAACGTTTCTCAGACAGGCATTTCATCCGAATAAACACTGGTTGTATAAAGGACCCTAATGAATGGCTAATAAAGCACACACACACTCTCGGGCGGGATGCGGCTTCATCAAAGGTGGGTTAGCCGCATGCGTCCTCCCGACCCGATCAAAGCGCCGACATTATCAGCCACTTGAACCATCATCGATGCCCGCTCGTTTACCGCCAGCTACCGTTCGCTATCTACCCATCTACATTATACTCTACATGTGCTTTGATACCCCTGCCATGCTTTTAATGTATTCCAATAGCCCATCAATCCTGAATATTTGAATCCTATAAAAATTCTCTACATGGGATTCCATTTCAAATTTCAATTTATTCATCGAAATCGATCCAAAATTTTTTGTTTTATCTTTTTTGTTTGTGCTTATAAATATTTCGTTAAGGAAATCGGTTACTTATTTAATTATGTACTTTTGTTTTCTGCTTCTAAACATACATCGTAAAATATTTCGCTCAAATAATCAAATAACCTTCAGTAACATTGGTGGTTTCTCCGAGTAAAGCATAACTTTTAACAAAGTGCAAACCAGACGCGTCTGAAAGCGAACAGCAATCAAGGCGGGCAACCGCATCCTCACTTTATGTCAACCATAAACGTAAATCAAATTTGCTGCCGCTACCGAGCCACGCGAACGTTCCAAGGTAACAAATAACAATATCGCTGGCGCGGTCGACCATCAACCGATCGATCATCTTGGCTGGTTACTACACAAGATTAAACCTATGATTGACTTATGATAGTAGATAGATTCGGAAGATGAAAAACAAGTTTAGCTTAATGATTATTTAGAAACCTTAAACAAAAATAAGAACAACACAAAAATACAAAAAGGATAAATTACAGTTGGGACTACGGTCGTTAAAAATTAAGGTTAGACACGCAACTCTGTTCCCATGATAGTGTATATTCAAATTCGGTTGAAACTGGAGCCGTAATAGGTCCATAAATTGGAACACAAAGAGATCGATAATACTTATGAGACGCATAACGGTTGAAACGGTAGCCAAATAGCTTTAGAAGAACAATGTTCCTATTGTGCAGCTCGCATTGTTCTGAGATGTCCACTATTCACTACTACAATCGAAAACAAACTAGTTCGAGGAGATTGGTCCATTGTGGAAACAAATATCGGTTTTCTCAATAGTAAACACGGTGTAAGGCTTTGTGAGATGTGACCTAAGGTTACTGAGAATGACCTCTGGACCAAATTTAGAAGCGCAGCTACTAGATCGCTCCTTTCGCATTGTCCACTACAATAGGATGAAAGGATGGGATCACGGAGGGGAGAGAAGCTGCTAAGTATTACGCGAACAATAGATACAAAGCCGGTGTGTGTTTACCCATGAATATGTGGAATATAATAACACAATGGCCGGTGCTATGCTAATAAGATGCACAACAGGTTCATAACCACTTTTCTCAAGATAAGCTTCGTGTATAACGAATTCGCGTTTCGGAGTTAAATCGTGCATGCGCGGACCCACGGGTACTCCGGTGTAATCCTGTTTGTAAATGGTCTATTTAGACGTTTCTGCTAACAGTAACAGTGCAGTATTGTTAAGTAAATTAATTTAATTATTCCTTGTCCCACTTAGTATTCTGTGTCAGTGGTCATTCAGACTGTAGACAATGGACAATAGGCGTATGCATTACATTCCTGTGCAGTACTTTCGTTTAAGGATGCCGTAGGGATTTGTTAGAAATATAGTTATGCATATATAATGTTGTAATCATATCAATACCAATATTAAGCATCCATGTTCTAGCGCGTGAATTAAGTGTGCGATCGGTGTTTAAATATCGCACGAAGGCGAGACGGCGACATTTGGCAGATGCAGCTATTTGGGCAATTATAATCGGTGTAGTGGTTTAGAAGACCGGGGCATATGTGCAGTGTGCACACATCTGGCCTGTATTAGCCACTCTCTCTCGGCCTGATGAGTGCGTCTCGCGTTACGTGCTCGTCTTACTAGCTCACTTCCCCTAGCGCTAAGATTACGGGCGGTGTGTCATTTTAAAAACACTGTTACGGTTCTGGTTTGCGGGCTCTCGACGACGGTTTTTAAACGCATAAAGTGCTAAAGATTGCAGCTTATCTTGAGTGCGCGGCAAACCCTCACAGCCATTAATGTTTCTTAATGCTATACCGACGCTCTGCCATTTGCGACAATTCCCTTAATGCCACTTAAGGTCCATCTTAGTTTTTAGGTTAAGGGGTCAGGATAACGAGGAAAAAAAATTCGAGCGTCATTAGGAACAAAAAAAGAAGGATTTTCTAAAACAATTTGTGAGATTTTTCATAACACTGCGTTGTTTAGCCGGCAATAGTTCACCGAAGCGGGCCATAAAAACTTTAATCTGATACAACCGTGGAAGGTGGGAGGGCAGTCATAGGACCACCCAGGAGGGAAATGATCTATTTCTCTAAACCAGTCCTCAAAAAGTCAATAACATCGGTCACGATTATTTCAAAAAACAAGTTCCTAACCGCTACTAGGTGTTAATTAATATTAGTGAGATGAAAGTTTGATGGTGAGAAATGTATTCGATGCATCGATGCCATAAATTAAAAATTTGAATCCCCAATGAAACTGGACAATGAAACGAGAACAATACACTTCTGCCACAAGATGATTTTTACCATAAATATAATTTTTACGATATTATTATGCAGGGCTCGTTCGATGCGTAAATATTTTTTACTAACGAGTCTTTACGAGCGGTCAGCTCCGTTTGGACAAATTCCACGTTTTAAAACGTGTGAAAGTAAAACATTGAAAGGGTGTGCATTTGACATTAGTAATAAAAGAATAATGCGCGCACACTGACCGGCCGGGGTCGGATCGTAAAAGCGATTGGTCAGGCATTGACGGATCAAATATGTATGATTATGTTCTTAGAAAAGAATTTATGAATATGGGTCAGAAATGTCTTGGGAAAGGAAATGGCATAGCGAACTCGTAGAGGCGGTTACGTTTTATGAATTTTGAAGTGCCGCGACAAATTAATATACAACGGACGAATTGCCGAACTGTCAAAAATACTATCGAAATATTCTAAAGTGTAAATCATTTTATTATCAGAAAACAAAATTATAAAGAGGACAACTAATAAAAACATCAACATGTTATTAAAACGAATAACGACTGAAAATTATACTAAAGGGAATGAATAAAAATCTATGTGGGTAATGAAAGTAAGTACAAGTTTCCTCAGTTGCCTAACTGTAAAAGCCTGGTACGGCGTCTCACGTGCGGTGTGCATATCCACGTGTGTCGCAAACCAATCAATAACGGTGCCATGTTTGTTTGTTATCGATTAGACTGAGGTTTATTGTTCGCGCCATAAAACGTTTATGGACATGTAAAAATGTTAGAAGATTTTGAATGATTTATTATTGTTTTAGCATGTTTCTAAATGGCTCACTCACATCGGGGCTCACTCTAATCATTTGAACCTAAAATTGTTTATAGTCTTATAGCTAAGATAAACAAGTTCTAAAAACATTTACATCTCCGAAGTTGCAAGTGATTAATAGGTTTTTCAATTTTGAATAATTTAGGCAAACATCATTAGATTTGTGAATAGCAAATGTATGTGGGAACTGCACATCTGAAAACCGAACTAACCCGTTGCACAAGTGGATGACGTTTGTAGCACTATGCAAATTTACCAAGCAGTGTGCACAATACTTAAATATGCATCTTCGGATTACTTTTTCACTTGTCCATTCTACTGGACCCTCTCGATCTAGATCTCCATTATTGATAAATATCATTTCGTCGATTTAGAGCGATTCATCATTCGCCCATCTAGCAATCTATAATCATCCATCTCATCCATTTACCATCCCAGAAATTACAATTTAAGTAATTTCAATTACATACTATACGTCAATGGTACTAAAAATATGACTATTAATATTACTAACTTGGCATAAAATTATACTTTAAATCTGTTTTTGCAAATAGGAATTTCCTTGACGAGGTTTTCCTTACAAATAATCGTAATACATAAATATAACTATGCTTTAACAGGGAAAACTAAACCACACCTATCGGTAAACTTATTATTTGAACCGTGATTTCCTATTACATTTACAGGTGCTTCAATTTATACAAGGGAACAGAAGGTAGGAGGTACTTTAGACACCTGAACATTGTAACCTTCTGTATTATAATTTAACTAAACTGCCTCCATTGCATCTATGTTCTTGTTATATATTGCAATAAATTGAGTTGACATAGCAAATAATCTTAGTCGCCTTTTTATGACCGGTACGTGCCATATACACTTTGTTGTAACGAACACGCTTTAACAAGAGCAAGAATAATAGGTATTCACATACGCATAGCCGTTTATGGTTAAGAGATCAAGAGAAAATCATTGTATTCGTCATAATCGTGGTTACGAGAGAATGGTAGCAAGAAATTAAACAATAAAAACAAAGGGTACTTCCCACCCGTGGGACTATGCAGATACAAAGGCTAGAATAAATTAACGCACGAAGTCGCAAGCCTTGCGACAATCAAAACATTCTGTAACATAAAGGCGCGGAGAAATCATTCCGCCCTGGTTGATCTCAAAACATAACGCATAATTGTAGGATTACAGTTGTAATTATTGATGCATTTGCATGAAACAATGATTGTAACGAATTTATTTTAATGACCACATGCAGGTTTGAAGAGTATGCTTTGGAAAGGCATGAGACTGACTTTTTGATTATAGTTATGCGTTATAAGACAAGAGGCGTTTCAAATGAGATTCGGACTGAGGAGTCACTTTTGTTATAGTTTCAATGTTTTTAAAAGATGACAGAATTTTGCAATTATATTTTCGTCGTATTTAAGTAACATACAGGACTGCCAAAACATTGAATGAAATTTTGTTGGTGGATTTTTTGTCAATTTAATCTGGATTTATTTTAATGACCACATGCAGGTTTGA
>DWOX01000011.1:0-18269 GCA_018251315.1 Nastra julia | reverse complement strand
AGTGAGTAGCCACCTTATGATTTGAATATATCTCTGAAGACGTTACTGATTTTTTTTTATATGCACAAAGGCAGGCAAACGAGCAGACGGGTCACCTGATGGTAAGTGATCACCGCCGCCCATGGACGTTGATGATGATTGGTGACGTCACACTTTATCTTACCTAAGATTATCCAGACGTTCGGGTTAAAACAACGCCATTAATATGGGATTATATTAGAAACGGACAATGCTTATCATTTAATATTTTATGACTCATCTGCTCCTGTATCAGCTATTTCTCATAAAATTTTTGTTAATTGAAAAGAACTCATTTCAGTTGGTGGAAGCTTCCAGAAGCAGAAAGTAACGTATCGGAAGCCCCCCAGAGGTATCGGGTAAGGAGTATAGACTTTACGTCGGGGGATGAAGCAGACCCCCCGCCCCCGCCGCCGCCGCCCCTGCCGAGACGAGTCAAAGAACCAATGGTGAGTAAAACTGACGTTTAAAAAATACAGGTGACATTTAAGACAGAAACTTTCGAAATTATTATTTAGCGCTCGATGACAACAAAATTTTCATAGGGCCACAAAATTTTCAACCGGCCAAGTTCTTTCCAAAGAAATAATTCACTATTCCGAAATCATAACTTGTCCCAACTTATAAAGCGAATAGCAGAGGATTTGATACCCAGTTAAAAGACCTTAGTCTACATCAAATTGTTCACTTCGTATTGTAAACCTGCAGCTCACAAGACAAAATGTATCAGTAATCTAAATTCCTAAATACCAATCTTCTTCCTCAGTCAAATCACGAGTACATGCCATCCAGACGACTGCAAGAGCTGGAACTACACCTGAACCACTTAGAGCGAGTCAAATCTCGTCTCACCCTCAACCAGTCCCTCCACCAACCAGCCCCTTGCACGGGGATCATCAATCCTCTCTACGACGTCAAGTTACCCCGAGACAAGTTCACGGTCAAACGAACCAAGTCTCTAGGAAGAACCTTCAGCTCCAAGACCCTGGACGTGACGAGATACAACCTGACTTTGTCCAGGAGTGGGAAGACCAATGACGTGGCGACGGCCATGGCGGGGCCCACCGGGGAGACCGGCCTGGACTTGAAGACCAACTTCCTCCAGAGATATAACACTGATACTGTTGTGGGGGACTCGTATAGAGTCAGACGCCCCACCATTGACTGAAGACCGTAGACCAGATATAGCCTTTGGGACAAAAAAGTGAGGTCAGTTTTAATTTCGCGATCTGACGAATGTCACAGAGCACGTTTTGCTGATTACTATGGCGAAGATTGTAATTTGTTAGAACGTTACGTTTTTTCGCTGACAATCTCTTGTTATGAACGTTGGGTCTATATTATTTTTGGTCTGCGGTGTAGACATCCAATGATGATGGTTGATGACCCGTAAATAGGAATAGCCGTTCAGTGGACCTGGGTTTGATTTCCAGTGAGGGTTACTTTTAAATTATTTTTTGTCCTCGGTCGTGGTGTCCTTTGCCTATTTGTTTTGTCAACCACCAGTGTTTCCGTCCAGTAATCGTAATTTTATTATACCGGTAGAATCTAAAATTAAGTAACCAAAGTTATTGTAAAATCGTTATTTCGCCCACTCGGTACAACGATGTCGTAACTACAATTTTGGAAATTATACAGGAGAGTCCACCAAAGATTTGTTTTGCAGGTGTTTTGCAGGTGTTTTGAAGCGACTAATTATACTCGCGCCACCTGGCGGCAAATAAAGATAAATTAAATTCGGTCGATGTTTCTTCTGAAGCAAATAGTCCTTCTGTGCATTTTGACATATGTACTTTTTTTTGAAAAAACTGTAGTTACTACATTGTTGCACCGAATGAGCGATTTGTTGGTGTTAATTATGTATATGTTACTGCACATATTAATGTGAATTGCTTAGTATATGCGTGGAAAATAAACAAATTAACAAAATTTATTTGATTTTTATTTTACATTTTCTATACATCTAGTCACCGATGCATTGCCGGAGTCGTTAATATAGGATGTAAATATATTTTGATTTATTATAAAAAGATAATAATTATGTTTCCACGGCCTGGAATAACAAACTTTATCTCAGAATTTTAAAGCACATTTCTTGTAAACTGAAAATGGAGTGTAGCAGGATGCCGGTAATAAATCGTTGTAGGGAATGGTGATACTAAAATCTTATTTCATTTACTAAAATTTATTATACAGTAAAGATTCCCCAATATTATGTCCAATGATAGAAATACCTTTAAAAATAGCAAAAGAAAACAAAAGGATCCAGTCCCTAAATAATTCATACCGTTCGAGATTTATGGTTTATTTATGGAGATGGCTGTCAATAAAGTGTTTTATAGCACCTCCGAAACAAAACACTTAGTTGATAATATATTATTTATGGTAGTGGTTGCTTACTGTGCCCATTAGATGGTTGGAGAGCAGGTCGTTAAAAAAATGTATAATAAACATTTGAAATCGAAAGGACAGGAAGGCAAAATCATCCCTTGTATAATCTCAATACGACGATCTTAATATGAATCCTGCTACGAAACGTTATAAAGTATGATTATCATTCAAGACAGTTAAAAAATGCAGTGTGATCTCGAAGCATCCAATTGTGACACATTGCGGGGCAATTTGCCAATTGTACGAGAGCCATTGTCAGCTCCCCAAGGTCGGAGGGCCGGTGTTACGATGCTCGTTACCACGCCGGCAAGTGGATTCTGTATTCAAATTCAAACTTGGCTTGCATTTTACGACAGATATGAGTCTTTAGACTGGTGGTCAGTGTTGTTGCAGTATTCTATAAGGTCCGAAAGTAACTTTTTTGTCACATCTGTAAGTTATTTTCTAGGTAACTGCATGCAGTATTTACAAAAGGTGATCAAATAACATTAAATAAAATACTTTTGAATAGTGAAACAGGATTCACGTATTAATTGTTACTATTTTAAAGATTTTTTTTTAATTTTAAAGGAAAGATACAACATAAACTTACTATTTTTCTTTTGTCTGTGATATTAAGACTGTCAAACATAAAGACAACGTACAAATAGGAACAAAGATATAATAAAAACAGCGTTATTAGGATCTCCATTACTCGCAAATATAGTTACGTAATCTTATTTACAATACCTAGACTCAATTCTACCGGAAACAAGATATTTTTTTATGAATACATACGAGATCCAATCCCTCGCAAATTAGATTTGCGTACCTAGATGTCATTCATTTACCATTTTCAGTGTAAAACATCTATATCAAGTAATAAATTAGTCATCGTCGCTGTCAGGAGTAATTCGTTATTGTGTAACGAGCAAGGGTTGGGCCGCCGAAGCCAGCGACAGGCAATTTGCCACGATATCTACCATCATGCACGAATGACGACATGATAAATGTGGTGTCTCACTTTATGTTGAGTGGAAAATTTGTTATTGATGCTTGGTTTTGGTAAATAAATAATGTAACTGTTTGACATTACTGTCAATAGTAAATTTTTAATCTAGATAGAACGCAACTTTACTGTAAAATTCACATATTAATAAATTATTTGATAACCCGCCTAATTCGTTTAATTTGTTTAAGAATTCAATAAGCGATTAAATTTGTAATATGAACTGAAGACAATTTTGTACGTAGTAACTTTTCGTGTTCATGATATTGGTGGGTATTTTTTTGTTGCTGTTATGGATGATAGACATAGATTCTATAATCCAATAGACCCAGGTGCACACGGAAGTGACGTGGACATCATAAATCGATGGTAGCGGTCTCGAGGTCTTACCACTTAGATTATATTCATTTGTTACACCGTATTTGTTTACGATACTTCTCTTGAAGGTTAATAGAAAATCGCTTTCTGATAAAAAGGTAAACGTTGATCATAAGACTGACGTGAAACTTTTTATTTTAATACTTTTTTTGCTTTCATATTCGGAGGTACTTCCTGCCAAAACTTGTCGTTATCCACCCGAAAATTAACAAAGTATGAACTTTAAAAAAAAATAAAGTCGTTAAACATGAAATGTTTAATAGCAGATTCATACAAAGTGTTTGACATTCCTTTACAGTGCAATCATATAACTTACTTACCGAAATACCTGGAAATAGGCCGAGGCTGTTAGTATATCAAGAGTTAAGGTAAATTTGCACAAGTCGCTAACAACCTAACTTATTAACTCATCACGCGGAACATGTGTTTAATGTTGAACCTTATGACATTCCTGAAGCGGCTCTACTGCTATAGCAAGACTAAGCTATAGATAGCTATCTATTCATCTTATTGGATCATACGTTAAACGTAACATGTTAGAAGATATTACTTCATTTATTGCTTGCACTTAGTTTACAATGAAATTGGAATCCATGCTGATAATGACCTATAGTAATAAGGGATTAATGGTGTCTCCCGATTGTTACACTAAATTACATATGAACCATCAAGAGTTACATTGCGATTTGTCATATGAATCTGAAAAGCAGATGTTACAAATTTGGAGAAAAAATATTTAACAAAATAAAATACCTCTGGACGTATTTTATAACATATAGCGGCCTGCTCTCGCTTCGCTTCGGTAGAACTTATCCTGTGCCCGTGGCCCTATTACTCGTTTCCTCGTAGGGATTAAGCATTTTTCCGCCGATAAAAAGTATCCTATGTTCATCAGGGATAATGTCGGTTTCTAATGGTGAAAGAATTATTCAAATCAGTCCAGTAGTTTCGGAGCCTATGCATTGCAAATAAACAAACAAAAAATCAAACCATTCCTCTTTATAATATTAATATAGATAAATTTAACGATTTTTTTTTTAACAGGAAAAGCTTCAGAAAGAGAAAATACTTAAATACAGATGAATTTTTGGAAAATACAAATTTTAATTTTGTGTGGACTTACAAGTTTGTTTGATTTACATTTGAGTAAAGTCTTGTGTGATGTAAGTAGCTTAGGTAAATCTTACTTGCCTATGTACGTTTTCGCTACAGCTTCGGCAGCAACTGCCCCCTCTATCCCTCTTAGTGAGTAGTGAGGCCTTGAATTAACACGAATTAAAAAACGTTTCAAATCCCATTTTCTTACGTTATTCTTCTTAAAGCTGTTACTATAAAAACATTCATGCGTAATATTTATCAATGAATTTTAATTCTATGAATGGCGGAAAGTCCCTTAAGGAAAATAAATGGCGATCTGTTTTACTACTAATGAGCTTGAATATTAATAAAGGTCGCTTCATCCGTTTGGGAGCTACGATACCACAGACAGACACGTCAAACTTATAACACTTCTCTTTTTCGTCGGGGGTTAAAAAGACCACCAACTTCCCAAAGAATGGATTAACTCGAATTCAATCAAGGAAAAAGCTTCTGGTACTCTTCACCAGCATGGTTTTTAATACTTTGCTATGTACTACAGGATATCCTAAAAAGGTTCAAGGATATTGCGGCCCTATTTATGCTAAAAGCGTATTGTGGCGGTGAACACGGCACGAGTTTAAGAATGTATGAAATTGAGCTCTGTTGGCCCATTTAGGTACGAACTTAAATAGGTAGTAACGCATTTATACAATAAGTACTACCACTCCCTCATTTTACTTAGTTGCGAATACGTAGATTTGAGTACACGGCCGTACTGATGAAGGCTGGTTTGACATTTTAGTTCATGATGTACAGAAGACAATGTTAAATTGAATTCTTCACATTAACTAAGTTAAATAGGGAACCAATTTATTTTACATGACTATTTTGTTTATGATTTTGACTACTATATTTATATGAATTTACAGTTATTACTCCCTCACAGTTTCAGTATTTTGATGAAAGTCCGGGGAATAAAAATGTTGCCCAAATTTCCAGGGATTGTAAAATATTTTGGTCAGAGTAATTTAATGATGTCAGCCCTATATAAAATAGTAATAAACAGAAGAGAGTCTAGATACACGGACGATTTATTAATAGACATTACCATTTATGACCAGCATAATTTCTCTGGAGGTATAATTGTTTTACATATACGTATATCGTAAACAAGCGCTAAACTAGGTCATAAATTAGCTGCGACGTGTTTAGTGATGTGCATTTGCATCGCCGTATCGACTATCACACAATCAAATTGGTATTGTAGTGCTTTCCTTGTGGACTGCACAGACACAGTATGCAGACGAATCTTGTTGTTAATGTTTGTCATACGAAAGAAACAAATGAATTCATCCTCCTTAATTAGAGTCTGTCTTTTGAACGTGCTGATTGATGCGTATTGAAATACATCGATACAAACGTGCGTTTGAAAAGCTTTTCACTTGTATTCGTGTTGCTTCGAACCAAACTAATTACATCCGTCCTAACGCACTAAGAACGCGCAGACGACTCGCCTCTTCAAGATTCTCAATCAACTAATGAAGATCGAAATATGTATAGAAAGAAGTCTTTACACATAATAAATAATTTTCTTAGTACGCAACTCTTAATCACAAATCTTTAAGACCGCTGTGAATTCATACATATTGCTCGATATAATTCTTACGATGTTATGGTTCGTTATTGTTATTCACAAAATAACGTTAGTACAGTGTGATGAAGGTCCGAATAAAATTATACTTAGTATAATTTTATTGCTGAAAGTGGAATTGACTTTAAACGAAGCCGTGCTCAAGTGGCGCCGGCGCATATTGATTACGTTAAAATATTATGACAAGTGGTATGTCGTTTACCTATATTTAAATTGTCAGAATAAATGTTTATTTAAACTTTCGATCATGGAATGTGTCTGTCTGGAGCTATTAGTTGATGAATGATGCGAGTAGCGAGTTTAACAATTCGTAAGAGAAACAAGAAAAACCTTATATCTACTGTTATGTGGTACACACATACCAAGTACATGTACCTTCTAGAAATAATAATATACAAAAAGAAGCAGATGATGTTATAAGCGCGCTCGATGTAAACAAAATCGAAAACATCACTCTTTTTGTAAGGGTACGAACGAGACGATGCAAAGGGCGCATGCAAAGTAACACGACAAACTATCACAAAAGAATTAATCTCCCATAAGCACTGAATTCCACAGTAATCCACATGCAGTGTTCCTACCTTGGCTGTTGAGATTTCTTTTAAGACATTTGACTATGTTTTATACATCAACGACGCAAGCAGACCTTCGTACTTACTTTAAAAGGCATGATATACACAGACCTTATGAAATGCTCTAGAAAAGAAAGCATTGCACGTGTCCACTACGGTCTACGAGGATCTCTCAACACTTTATCCGTAAATATGGCTTAAACAAGATCCCACTAAAAGCTCATGATTCTTATGAAGTCGGGTTCGCCACTTTGCACTTTTTGGCTGTGGTAATATTAGTATTATAGACTTTCCAGGCTTTTAGTGTAAAGAATAATACTTATATATAGTCTTCCTTGGATGATTATGATAATTATTACCAGATTTCGAATATTAAAAGAACTAACTATATGTTAGTCAATTATCATGTCCCTAAAAATAAATATTTCTTATTTACACATTGTGCCATTACACCTATAAACAGTTCCCTTAACACAGCTGTATACTAAGCCGTTCTTTTGACTGTACATTGTCAACTAAACTTGAAATAATTCGACCACAAGCCTAGAAATTAAAACGTTGATAAATTCAATTGAAAGTCTATAAGTATAGCTAATTAGTGGTGGCGTTGTGGCGAACATCGATCAATCGTGGGGTAACGTTACCCAAACGGCCCGGAAACGGCGTGTGGTCGGTCTTCGGTATCGATGTCAACGGATCCAGTTTCAAAATAAACAACCAAACTTATTATTGATTGTCGATTATCGATTGTATCGCTCATGTCAGATCGAGGTTACGGTTGTGCAGTCGAGTGAATTCGTTCAATCATACTCTGGTAAGGACCGATTCAATATTCTATCTACTTGTCTATCTATCCCCAATCAATTGATCAGTAACTATCGTATTCTAGAGGAACTCTCTATGGTCGAAGTTTGGCCGTATTAGATTCGTTCGATATCCTAATCAAATCAAATCAAAAATCATTTATTCATGTAGGTATCAATGATACACTTATGCACGTAAATTTTTTGAATCTACCCTCGTTTCGTAAAGGTGCTTTACTACGGAGGAGAAGATACCTATAAAGATAGATCCTAGTAAAAGATGTCAACGTATACGCCAACTGTCTATCAACTAGGCGGGGTCTTCTGTCTGAAGACTGTGCTGTATATCTACTCGTGCAATACAGCAATTGTCAGTATTAGTGACATAACCAAATAAACTATAGTGCCAACTAGGGTAGGTGTCTAAAGCAATCTAAACCTAGGAATACTCGCTCAGACTTCAGAACACAAACTTTTTGAGTGTTTCCCAAGCTCGACGCTAACTTCTAGACTGGCAACACCAGTAACAAGTTAAAAATTTCCAGAAAGTTCTGTTCAAACTTTTTTTCAGTTCCTGTTTCTCTTTACTTTTAGCCCGCAACTGCAGTATCCAAGTAAAACAATTTGAATTCCGGTGAGCTGCCGCAGAGGAAGGCAGTAACACTATTTCTGTCGCAACTGCATTCGCAAAAACGATCGACTTCTTGCAGCCTTTGGTCGTGCGGTCGAAATGACCGCTAACCTTTACTAATAATAAAGCAAGTTGAAGTTAGACTCGGAAACTACTGAACCGATTTAGTTATTTGAAAGTTTGTAGGCTGTGACAGAAATGGTCTAAGAATACTTTTCATCGAGGGCCACGGTTTTGTTCCAAGCAAATTAGGAACCGGGAAATCCGGTAAAAACATTGTAACCCAGAAGTTTGTCTGGTCCAGAAACGAACACAATGTCTCAGAAGTAAGAGGCTCAATGATTAAATATAATATGCCATTTGAATATTGGAAATTTGAAATTTTTTACTTAAATTGAAACGAGACCCTTTCTGAGCAATAGGACAGTTATGAGTTACGAATCTTCCGATACCGGCCTGAATAAACAGTCGATTTTAAAATACACCTTGTCCTTTCAAAATATGTTATTCAAATTCGAAATTTAATTTAAATCTTTAATTAAGAAGGTAAGTACATAACGTAGCAAAGTTTCGAGCTTTTCCATCGACATCACCTTCGTATTGCTCAGATAAGTTACTCTGACTGTAAACAACATACAGAACATCGAAAACATGCAAGGCTTCCAAGAAGTATCAAGCAATATTAGGTCTAATTATGAAGGCTGAAAGACCGAAATTGCCTCACCCTTATCGGGTTTAACACGGTGATGTACGATATGTAAGAGCTTTCTGCATAAGACGCAGCGCTCACTATAAACAACATCACTAATCTGATTCAAGACTTAACACAGTTTACATTCTAAGCGCGTGCTGTTTCAATAGTGTGCCGATATTAGACAAGGCGAGGATTTTTTTGTGGAAGGTGATTGGAACTTCCTTAGGAGTGACGATTATTTTTTCTGTCTTCTTTATTTTTTATTACAACCCCTCCAAAACTGCAATTTAAGCAGTTGCCAAAAACCAAAAGCTATTCTGAAAACTTTTAAAATTGTTCTTAACAAGTTCAGCGACACTTCATGTAATATCACTATTGTTGTTTAAACGACCAAACTTTCAAGTAAAAGTAATGAAAGCGAGAACGTTTTATTTTGCGAGCTGTACAACGGTATTGGAGCAAAACCTTTAGCGAAATGAATATACTTTTGGATATTAATTAAGTGCTCCACCCGACGCGAGATGAGGTGCGGATTGCAAAATGCAAAATACTCTCTGAGCTTGCCGCGATCGTCCCTCGTTACTGTAGAAGGATACTCAGAGGTACACGTTAGTTATTTTCTCTTGTAACCTTCCTAGTAATATAACAAATGTAAAAAACAACAAGATACACTCATAGCCTTACTGTCGGTAGAGATTCCCTGTAACGTGGTTGCACTAAACTGTTAAATAAAGCACATCCAGACCAAGAACAGAAATTAAAGTTCATCATATAATTACCAGCTTTACTGGGCATCTAATCCATGATTCATTGCAAGGCGATACACTATGGTAAACATTGCAAAAGGGGCGTTAAGGTAGGTGAGGTTTCCAAAATGTTTGAATATTTGACTGTTTGGATGTTTGTTTCTTTCAAGCGCTAACCTTGTAAGGATTAAAAAGGAATCATATTAATAAGGAATCATTTTTACGAAGCATAAGTCTGTGCATCATCCATCAGTCCATCTCTAGACTAATGACATGAAAACAAGGATGTCAAGATGATCGATCCGCAATGTATCATGTTTAATAAGACCAAACCTCAGGTGCCTCAAACCTTTGTGTATGTGAAGTTTATGGAACGTGATCTAACTTATCTAATCATCGGCGGGAAATCCCTACGGTAGTCGGTAGAACATTGCAGGTAGGTACGCCTTTGTTTTCTGAAATATTATACGACTACTACTTATAGTAGGTGTGTCATCTTTACAGTTTTGTTGGTATTGAACCTGGTAGTTGAGGTATGTCCACTTATTACCTGTGGCATTTGAGAATGGAAGGAGGTGAGCTGAATCTAGCAACATCTCACCAGCAGCGGTGGGAAATCAATAATCCCCTAATTAATTCTTTACACAATTCCAAACTGTAGCCCATTGCAAATTACGTGCATACCAATCGATGGAGCAATTCAATACGTAAACTATGCAGACATTAAATGGGGCAGATGTTTCTGATATTTTATTTATCCATTGTCCATGCCACTCGTTACTTCCTGCGGTAATTATTATTTTATTTATTTCGGTAATTATTATCTTTATTTCTAAGACCTAAATAGGCCTAACAAATTAAACTATATCTTCAACGTAATTAAAATTCTTGATTGCTTTACGTTTTAACAAATTGGCACTAATTACAAGTAGAAACTAACTTCCACAACTTTATCCATAATCGTTTTGTATAACAGTGACCTCCGGCACGGAGCGTAGGCGTATAATATTTGTCTTAGTTTGAACAGTTCAGTATTTTACTTAAACAGTTGTTTGTCTAGTATTACAGGCTTTACTTAGACCTATACTAATGTTATAGTTAGTGATGAACTACTTTAATACCATTGCGCACTAACATCACAGTTACGTTATCGGAAGTTTCAGACCAATCCACTCTATTTATTACTGCAAACCGTTGCCGTAAACAATGACATTCAACATTAAGGTACTCCTTAAGAAACAACTTACACACTTTCTTAGTACCATTTTTAACGTGTTAATTAGAAGGCTAAATCGTTAATAGAAACAAGGTATACAAGTACAACAATCGCTGACATGCCAAACATGAGTCATTGTGCACGAGCTCTAAACGCTTCAACTGAACAGCCCTTACCGCCCCATTTTAAAATCCACGTGCTGCTGTCGACTTTCCTGTGCAAAGACCACCATGAAATCGGAAGCCCTGTAGCGCTAACAATCTCTTAGTGTAAGGGCGTACTAGTGCGCGGAAATATCCTTTTAAAATCTAAATATTATCAGAGTAAAACTTGAGATACTAAATGTTTCCAAAAAGTATAATCCAGTGAATATAATTGAGTAGTATATAAAGGCCAAAATAAACAGAGAGACAGAGAGAGAAAGGGAGAACAAGAAACAATGAGATGTAGAGCTAATCTGCGTACTTCGCAACACAAAAGACCTGAGTTGCCTCCTATATGTACATAAAACCAAGACGAAACTGAGCAAAAATAAGTATAACCGTATTACACACATTATCTTGAAGAATACATCTTTGAAATTCAAAAGAATTTCTACACACTCATTAGAGACTTAGCACTAATACGAGTATTACTTCTACATCACAACCCTGACATAATGGGAGTGTAACCTAGGCTGAATAAACCTAATTATCTTCGCTGGTAATTATTTTAATTATCTTTGCCCGGGCTTTCACTTCCATTCGAGCAAACAACGTACATGTCTCGTTTAAATAATGGAGATTATTAATTGATACCTACTCTGTACGTCAACTCTGACGTAATACTAATTTTAGTACCAAATACATAAATCAAGAGAGATTATTTTTATATAGATAAGAAATAATGTTGATTGTTGAGTGATGTAAGATATAAATTACAAATAAGATGATGCCCTTCGCCGACAACTTATCAGACGTAAAGTGAGAAATGTTAATATGAACTTCGTCAAGCCGTTTGGGTGGTACCTACATAAAGATATGGACTACCAACGAAAAATGCACAATAGCGTGGAAATAGATACCTAATTGATTTACCAACACCCTAGTTTAACTATATATACTTTTCAGTGACTAATGCTCAACAGCAAAATGCGACAGTGGACACAAGACATGTTACTGTAGCCCTAGTAACAGAACATGTCCTGCGGAGGTTTTATTTAAAAATAACCCTGTGTAGCGTGACGGCTTCGTAGTTCGGCTCACTGAGCACAAAAATACTGACGTGTGGCTGAAATATGGTGCTTGTTTAAGCCTTTTTGCAAGTCCCCGTAAAGCCCAGTTTCGGTAATGATCTCGCTGTATTCAAAGTCCTGAATGACTAATTTATCAGCCGCAACCTTCCTTGGAGTGTGGGCAAGTCACGTAATATTTTCCCTGATAACAACGCCCCGCATAATATTTTCACACCGAAGTATTTTGAGTTCATGCGTAAATTCTTTGAAATAATTTAACGGTGACGTAGGGTTTCTCTGCGGTTTATTACGGGCCCATATTGAAATTAAAGGGTGTGTATGTGCTTATGTGTATTACAATTATATTGAAAAGTAACAAGTGCACTAGGCCTTAGGTAAACTTTGGTACTATGCCGTAAATTCAGGTATTCTGCCCAAATTACAGCATCATGCAAATGATTAAAGGCAGAAATAGATTTAATCTGATTCTTTGTTAAATAAGTAACAGTATATAGGTGCTGTGGTATAAAGTAATGCTCTTAAGATCATAACTTCAGATCTCCCACACGTTCCCAAGCGTAACTAATTGTCGAATTAGCGCCAGTTAGCAATATCATTTAATTGCTATCGATTAACTTTGACTTCATATTGGATATCCAACCTTATATTGGAGAGACAGAGAAAGAAGAACTTTGCAAGGTTGTATCTATTCTAGCGTAAAGTTGTCTTCCAATAATAACTATTGTCGTTTTACGGTGTTACATTTAGACTCGGATATCACTAAATTGTAGTAACTAAACAAATAAGTGCTTTCTAACTTGAATCATTAGCATAGATTTTTTTAATTAATGTTTAGAGATGGTGAGAAGAAACTGGGTTTAGGATCCAATCCAAATTCTTTTTGCCTCTTATATCAATTTTGCAATTGCTGAAAGTCATTTTGAACTCTAAAATCACACAAAAATTTGCTTCCCAATCCTATATTTCACTGTACTGTAATATCTTGGATTAAAAATCAATTCAATTAGGTATTCTAATACCAAATGAATTCCCTAAAACCTATTGTCGACACTCCGTATATTTCCCAAACGTAGGTTTCAAATGTATTCAATCATTAATTCATCGGCTAATTGAATTACCAAGTACTTACGATGAAAACATATCATCGCATGTTATTTGTCTGTCTCTGTATCGTATAAATAATTTATCTTGCTTCGCAGGCGGTAATAGGCGAATTGTATCGATTGACAGCGATGGAATCACGATCTACGTCTTCCTGTTAAGCTATTTGATTTATAATTAATTGATGAGCAACTAGGTATTTATTTACTACTTATTAAACAACAGAAGGTTCATTCATCCTGTCGTATTATCTCACAATAGCGCCAAAACAAAAAAAGCAAAGAAGCTATAAAAAGTGGAGATAATTGAATTAAAGCGTCCTTTTTTTACTTCTGTTCCCGACCATTTCTAGTTTTCTGTTGAACAAAGTTTTGGTTTATTATCCGTAATTGTTCTCCTCGCCTCGTTAAAAATCATTGATACCATTAGCGTTAAAGTTTCTGAGGTTGCCAACCGCACTGCGTGTTGGTATTTTTGATATTTTCCGTAGCAATGGATTCCAAATTATACTCCACCCTGAAAATTGTTTTTACCATTTAAATGTGGACTGGCGGATATTTCAACCGCTAACAAAGTTTCTACTAATAAACCAGAAGTAATATTAACAGAAATTTCGTTTAAAGAGCAAAGGAAAATAAAGAATATTTGCGCAGAAGCCAAACGGCCTCTGTAACTAAAGCTACGAGTGTAAGGCGACGTCGGCTCGGAAACCCTGTGAAAAACTGTTCCCGACAGGCAATTAGCGTATCTCTCCGAAACAAAACGTAGGTAATTCCCTATTTAGTATGAATTCGGTTTAGTTGTTTAGCTAATTCGACAAACAACACATGGTTTTCGAGTACAGTCGCGTCACCAATTTGAAATACAAATGTGAACTGGGCCACTGATGAATAATGAGCGTTATAACTATCTATCCACGTGTATTCAGCAGGGAATGAATACATTAGTCTGTGGACCGCTTGATAATAAAGGCAATGGATATGATTGTTCAGTCCCTAATACTCCAAAATCACACTGTGAACTAAAGTTCAAATTTGTTCGTTCTGTTATTATACAGACAGATGGAAAAACAGGTACACAGATAGATACACAATTAGATAGATAGATTGGCAATGCATAAACAGGCAGACAAACAGACAGACTAAGAAAGAAAGTAAATGAAAGAATCCGCTTCATCATCATATACTCTGATCAATCAGATGGAAGTTCAGAGTGAAAAAAAGAACATTAAAGCATCCTTTAAATGTTCCGTTTATGTAAATCATAATATGCTTCACAAATATTTCAGGAAAACAAGCGTATAAATTAAACCAAAACCATCTCTTTCAACGTGTCGGCTTGATACTCATGAGACCGAATCATTTTCAACAGTACGTATAAGAGGATTCATCATAGAGATGCTTTGGTAATCGGATGCCTAACGCTGAGCTGAACATTATACTTTGGTGCTCAACGATATACTCGTGTCATCCTATTCAAAACTAACACGTACTTGCCGTAAACCACAATTCGATGTGCATCGTTCATGATCGAATCAGGAAAGGGGAATGTGAAACGTGAACGAAGCCTTACGTGGAAATTCGTCATCAGGAGTCCAGGAAATTTCGCTCCAGACTTCAATTAATATAGCAAAAAGCGTATGTATGTACTCGGTAACTTACTCGGTTACTATGCTAGCACATTATGGCTCTCTAAGAAATCTGTTTTACTCAAGTGACTAAGTTACAAAGTAACTAAAAAAATCACTTTCGCATTATTCATGATCGCCAAGAAAATCACTGCCCAAATTAATATTAAGCATTATGCTACTCATGCAAGGCATGTAAATCTCTGTTATTTACTGTAACACAACTGTCAAATTTATTATTAGTTATGTGGCTCGTATTACAGATGCAGTTAAAATGACGAACCAGTGAGAAATATGTGTGAAGGAACAAAATATTCCTTCAGATAAAGTGTTCGAGCCCGTCATAAAACGAATCACAGAATACTTAACTTCAATATAAATGCATTGTCAGTGTTCTTATATCATCGCGCGCTCCGCCATCTTCGTTGCTGCATATTTTATTTTAACCTGTCGATACAGTGCTTATTCCGCGTCAATTTCATCCTAATAATATTCCGGAACAAGCTCTTGGTTGAATTCTAAGCGTTTACTTGCGATAAAAGATGATATAACTAGAAATATGGGTAGCAGTGATGCTAGCATTCACAAGCTTTACCTAAATTATTGTGTGGACTGATATTGTGAAGTGTGTTATAATAATGGACTTCATTTTAAGTGTCATTAAAAATTCAAAGTTAAATAAATTCGTAGCTAAATAAAACGCTTTTATCACACTTAGTAAAAAGCAAAAAAGAATCTAAGTGATCACTCTCTTTACGTGTATTGTAAATGCGTGGGACGCATTACAACGTGAATTATAAAATATCATCGAATTGGTAAATAGCTCCCGACGCTTTTACACAACTTAAATAATCCATTCGCATGTTTGTGAATTTAGTATGCATTATATTGATAATAGCTATTTCTAATGCCATCAACGGGGCAGCTGTAATTGCGACTGATTCAATTAATACGAAGCGTAATTGAATCGACCTATTTCGGAAACTAAACTAATCGCTTTTATTACTCTAAATATGAGCATAGTTCGAAGATAAATAACAAGTAAATGTACAGAGTAATGATTTGCAAAGTGCCTTTTACAGCATCTTATTGAGAAGAGCAGACAGGACTTTCAGCAATGAAAAAATATCTAATAAAAGCAAGTGAATATCAATAACTTATAAAGAAAAAACCCGACATACGTCTCCATGTCTTTTTGATACTGAGAAAAACATTCATCTATATTAAATCATAACCTTATCATGTAGCTAGTCTGCTTAAGTGCCATAAGAATTTGTCGGGTGACAATATCAATCGAGAGCAAATGCGTTTAACCATATTGGATTTGTTTGTGTAGTCCCCTTTCGAGGAGAGCGACATCTGCGACCAGGGTCCTATTCTCATAATCAACAAGGAAGTACGAAATCTTACTTGGCGATTTTCATATCGCTACAGATTTTAACCACATTTTCATGTGAAGACTTGTGAGTGTGACGTGGTAACGTGACGTAAAGCCTTTACAGATACTTAATCACGAACTATACAAAGGCTACAACTGGAATGTTAAATAGCTTTATTTATCTCGAATCAGTCGACAATTTTGTAAGCACTTTTCGTGAATATAAATTGTCAGCTAACGGTTTGGTAAAATCAGATTAGAAACATCTTTCAGGTGAAATGATGGTTGTAGCACCAACTGCCAAAAATGTTTTCCATGTATTTATGGTATGAATTAAAAGCTTAAAGTAATATGGACAACAATAAACTGTAAGACAATTAAATTACGTGTTCAAGAATCGTTCTCAAGTCCAGCTTCTGGGGCATTCGGCTTTTTCGCGAGAGTTGCACCTCTGTTGTCGGGTAATTGAAATATATGAAGCAATATAGCACAATTAGCTACAAACAGATGGGTTGCAATTGCCCCTGATTTAATTATAGGTGGATTTATTAGGGCAATTTATTTTACGAATACCGCTGAGTTTGTTTTTTGACCGCGGACTGGGAGTGCATTGTTTTATAATTATGGATTTTTTATAAACGTAAATGCAAATTGCACAGAAGTTATAACATACTGGTATGCGGCAGATGATAATTCGAATTTATACCTTCTTGAACTGATATCATACAAATAGTTTACTAAAATAACTTAGATATTGATAAACAAAATATAGAGAAAATGATGACACTGGATGTTGGAAACCTAAATCAATATTTATTGTATTTACTGAAGGTATAATTACCGGTAAGATCGAAGGAAAGAGGCCTAGAGGACGAAGCCCAATACGTTGGTCCGATCAAATCCGATCATCTCTAGGTACTACTTTCCACAATGCTCTAAAAGACGCCGAATATCGCAATGAGTATTGACATGACAAGGAACGTGCTTAGTGGTGGTCACTACCCTCTGCACTAAGGAAACTGACCTATATAGAGAGATAATTAGCACACATAATTAAATTACAAAAAATACTTAAAGAGACACAAGGCAAAAAAGAAACTTAAATTTTGAAGCTCAGAATATGACCAAGTTAGGAGATCAATCACAAATCTTACAATGCCTGAGGATGAGGAAAGTAGAGCAAATGTTGAAAGTATTATACCAGAGAGATTATTAAGTCAGGTTATCCAGACAACAGCATTTTAGAAGATAATGAAAAACCTCAGTAACGAATTTGCAATTGTAATTAGAATTGATTGTAATACAATCTAAAACCTTAAATAGGTATCCTGATGTCTGTCTCAATTCGGCAACGTTTACGATATTTTAATTACATCCGTTAGTTACTAAACTTGATTTAATCCACGTAATAAAGAAGAATGCTATGTGATACAAAAACAATGCAAAATATGACGCGTAAATTTAATTCTACAAGTTATAATGGTTGAAGCCTTTAACTATTAATTCTGTGTGGTCTAAAACATAATTCTAACAATTAAAATCATTTAATTCCATAACTAATCGCGTTGCATTATTCATTAAGCGTTGAAATATCTATTAAATTATAATTGATGCAAAACCAGTTTCGAAGGATTATGAATGTGCTCAGTTTTTAAAATAATTATTAAGATTGTATACATAGTTATATTTTTATACAACTTAGACAAAGAATGTAATTAATGCAAGAGTTTGCATGTACCGAAGATGAGGCTTTAAAAGATG
>DWOX01000010.1:0-18285 GCA_018251315.1 Nastra julia | reverse complement strand
GTGTGTGTGTGTGTGTGTGTGTGTGTGTGTGTGTGTGTGTGTGTGCGTGCGTGAAATTCTAACATATGCATGAGTGTGTAATAATGTGTATGAATCCGCTCGCTTTATACTGTAATTCATAATGTATACATATGAACTACGCAAGGAATTGTGAAAAATTCACTTCCTAGTCTTTAACTGCCAGTAGTCTGCACTTGACCGGTTTCAGTAGTTTGTGTTGGCTGCTCAACGGCCCCCGCCCCGCGGCCCCCGCACCCTCACCCCGCACCCTCGCGCCTTTGTCTGAAAACCATCAGCTGGCCTTTCAGCAAATATTTTTTATTAACCTAGAAAGCGTAGTTTTTTTAACAGGTTATTCTAAAGATGAATACTGAAAGAAATAGAAGCTTTGGAATACATTAGCTGGAAATAAATTGTACGTCTAGCTGTATTTTTAAGACTATAGAGTAACATTAGTTAAAAAGAGAAACTCAGGTAAACGAAGAACTAAATAGTTAACTGTATTTTAGAAAATACTTGACACACGATTCACACAAGACAATTGAATATGTACCCCAATATATGTAAGAGTCGTCCTTGTGGAAGTTTTCATGTGCTTTCTTTAACAAAGGCTACAGTTCGTAGAAAAAATGTTGCTGTAATCCATTAAGAAACACTGCAGTAGAAAACTCACCAGTAACTCGTGTACGTAGTCTGTGAAGCTAGAAAACACTAATGAAGTTTAACCACACGGCTACCACTCCACCGAAGTTAGGCAACTTTGTTGGTCGTAGGATAATGAGCATTCTATATTACTAAACCCGGCCACGGTTCATTGTGGCCCGATTAAAATACTAACGCAAACTTTAAGAGCTCTAATGTGAGTTTTCAGAAATCTTTTCGTAAAACTCTCAGGTTAATATGTAAAGAACTCTCTAGAATTCTTAGACTCGTAACTTAATATCACTCATACAGGTTATAATTCCATGATCATCATGATGGCCTGTAATAAAGTTACCTGTGACAACTTTTTAGGGGACTCTTTGGTGGGGTCTCGTAGGTGATAAGGTTTACTATAGTGGTTTGTAAACATTGTAAGAAAAAGACTCTAATAAAAATATTTTTTGTGGAGTATATAATAAATTTTACAATGTCGTTTACAGTTTTGAAAACGAAGTTCCCAAAGTTGCGTTCGAAAGTCGAAATGTAACGAAGAGTGCTTTCATTGTATTTATAACTTAGTTTATTTGTTGTATACGTATTTTGTTGAAGTACCGAACTGTAGTTATACAATCGCGGCGAGAACAAACTTTGCTACGCTCAAGTAACAATTAACTGAAGTCTACGCTCTGTAGCACCTTAAGATGTGCTACGAACTTTACACGTTACGACTCTACGCCGTAGAGAGTCCATGTAGAAATGATGAAGTTTCAACGTCACACTGTGTTGTGTAAAAGCGTCCATTATACAAAATATATAAATTTGACATTATATTATGACCGTTGGATAAAATTAATGCAAATCACATTTTTAAAGGCTTTGCATGGTGTGTCAAAACCTCGCACTAGTTATGTTAGTTTCAATGAATTTAAATATATTAAATATTCGCGCATTTATTAAATATTCTCATCGCAATAGTCGATCGTTATCGTGTCAATATCATAAAGCGCTCAGAGGTTCTCTGTTAGACTGCTTCTAAGGGTCTATTAAGAAGCGCGACATGGATACGACAAAATGCACGAAAAGCTTGGCGGATGTTTTATATGAAAATTGTTAGCTTCATTCACGGAGGCAATCTTTGGTAGTCCAAAATTGTAATTACAAAACAACTCATAGTCTCATCTCTCTAAAACTTTTAAACTAAACCAGAGTTCGAAAGAAACGCGTAAAGTAGAAACCTTTCAGTGATCTTTATATAATTGAGTCATACACACGTGCGACTTTATGTCGTGTCGGTGTCGTGTCGCAGTCGCATGGTTAAACGGGCCTTAACCGTAAAGTGAGTCGGTCGGTCGGTCCGACAGAACGTGGGCGCTCGGCCGCGTGGGGATAATGGGGCGATGAAGAGAGCAGCCTAGACTAGAACAGTCTGTTGCAGAACCGTTTGTATTGTTCCATTGTTGTTTGTAGCGATTATTATAGTAGGTATTCTCAAACTAAGAGGCCCGTTTTGACTCTTATCATCCACGAACGTAAACTTGTCGAGGGTCTATAAAGTATATTGTATAAATATTAAATTTTTATATGAGAAATATAGCTAGGAGTGAACAATACTTTCAAAGATGTAATTGTAATGTGGTATTTAGAAACTTCCATCTACAAAACGTAAATTAATAATCTGCTATGTGTCGACTGTCGATAACGGAGACCAGTGAACAAGATGCTATGCCGAAAGTGTTAAATAAACTACACAGGGAAGAACTAATTTATTTAGTAATATTAAGTTATTGACAAGGAGTAACGCCAAGAGTTCTCGGGATTAAACGAGTGAAGACGGCACGGCCGGCCTTGCGCTAACTTATTTGAACTTCATCGCCTCCGTCGCTAGAGTATTGAGCGCGTGCGGACTGCAATCTCTTATAGCGGTTATCAATGTATAGAACGAGTTTTGAATCCCGAACTCTCAAGCAGCTTTGCCGCCTGGCGCATGGTTATTAATAAATAAACTACTGAATAATCACGGTTTAAAAGTGTGGAACGCCAGCAAATATACTAGGCACAGCTAACAACGGACTGTTCCGTATGTAATACAATTTCAACGTAATCTAGTTTATATGAAACAGATGACGATTCAGACATGAAACACGCCTAAGACAGGTCTTAGTTTTCTGATTTAAAATCTGATGGATTGCTTTTATGAGCGTCTTACTCCATTCCAGTATCATTAATATTTCAAGATTTATGGCTACGTCGTATAATATTTGCTGCTTATTTTTAACTGGAAACAATAAGTATGCAAAGTAAGGCACGAGTTTCAGGTTTCAGTGGAGGACACGCGCTGACTGTCCGGCCACATTCCAACCCGCTCCGGCCGCATTCCCGACTGTCTTATTTGGAGCCGGATACCTTGCCTCGGCTCGCTGTCGCGTTAGCTGTTGGCAATAGGATTCCTGGCGACTTTCTGTAACAGCCAAAAAAATCTATTTAAAATACGTATGAGGTGGTTTCTGTCTACCTACAGAATAATTTATGTAACGGGTTTTCCAATAAACTAAAATTCAGCTTCTTAAAAATCACGCGCATATTAAATACGAAACGTAAGCAAAGTCAAAAAACAGCTAATACTTAGGTAGTCTTTTTTTATATGTCCATTATTAATCCGTTATATGACAATGATACTCAATTTGTCAAACATAGGAGGGATCAGATGATCATACATACTTAAAAATCATAACCCGCAGTGGTAGGATAATTATGCGACATGTTGCGACACCCGTCCCGCTCTCCGCTGTTGCCATGACCGCGGCTCCAAACCTCCTTGGCGAGGCGAGTGTGTAAATGTATTTGAAACTATCTCGTTGTAACGTTCAAACTAATGTTATTTCTGTTTGCCAGACGTGGATGCAATAACTTAAGACCTAATATGTGCTCTTCAGTTTTAAAGTAACTTTTCACATTGGAACGTTTTACAAGTAAAAGATAAAATTTTATCTTTACTCATTTGTGTAACGATCATTTATTAGTTTTCAAACTGAGAAAGTTATGGCCGAATATAAAATCAAAGATTAGCCTATCTAATGGTTAAAGACCCTACGTTACAATCAAATAATGTTTCATCGTAAGATAAACAGAACTGTAGCAGCGCAATGTGCCCATGTTAATTCATTTTAAACTAAACTCTTACCAAATTAAATGCTTCTCTTTACTTTTCTCGATTTTTCGTTCAAACCTTTCAATATTTAAAGGGTCGTGTGAGGGACTGATCCAACAGTTACCACTTAATTCGACACATCTGAAAACGTAAGTCAGTTGTCGACGATCCAATTAGCGTTAAAAGGGATCAGGTGTCTCTCATGAATGATTTACTGGCACAATGAAATTTAGTCCTAATCTCGCATTCAAAACTCAGCAAGGCAAAGGTTGCTCCAATTGAAATTGTTAGAAAAATTTCGTACAGTTTCAGGTTATATCCGAATTTCTCCGAAGTTAGCGTTTGAATACTGTTGCTATAAATCATTCTACATTTATTATTTCCGAGTGAAATGTTCTACTTGTTCTGCCCACAAACCGTATATAAACGTCTTACAAGATATTACCAAAATAATTATCAATGTTTCAATCTATACATGTTATTACAAAACTATGTTGGGTCTGTATACTAAAGTCAATAAAAAGTTGTGATGCTGTTTTAACACATTCTTATTAGCCAACAATAATACGAGTAATAGCTACTAACCAATTTGAAATCTCTCAATGTCCTTTTCGAGATTTGTCACCATACCCGTGAGTGGCAAGGGCTGGTGGCACTGCAAACTATTTTTTTATGCCGTAAAGCAAACATATGTACAAGCAGACGGGTCACCTGATGGTAAGTGATCACCGCCATTTCATTTGTTATTCCCATTACATAAAAAAGTTAATATGGAGTAAATAGGATTATGGCAATCGGATACGCACATATTTGGTTTTCACCGGCTGAAAGGAACCCTAACAACGTTAAAAAGATTTACAAGTATAATGTTTCGAATAACAATTAGCACTGAAAGAAATCAGGTGTTTATTCTCACGAGGCGGTGGCGCCCGCTGGAGGCGCGAGGAGCTCGGGCGCCACCTTGGGGGTTCATCCCCTATTTGGAATTCAGCTCAACGTTTGATATTCAAATTGTCGGATCCTTTGTTCGTTTCTGGAAAGGTTCATCCGAGATATTTATATTGTATTTTTTCAGCTGCCTACAATAGTTTACAGTTGCGTCTGGAAGTATCTATTGTTCGTCTCAGCTGTGTTGGATTTTGGAACGTTTCGTTCGCATACATGGTCTCATTTGCACAATCTATAAAGTGTTCAATATTAAATTCTCAATTGTAGCGTGTTAAAATGCAACTCCGATTAGTCTATGCTACAAGAAAATTAATCTTATTATGGAAACGATACATCTTCTAAAGACATTATCATAACTTCACAGTAGAGTATGAAATTACGCGGGAGATATAATTTTATAGTGTTCCAGCGTCGCTTTGTGTTCCGTTTTGTCGACCACGTTGCAGTGTTTTCTTTTTATTAGGTTCAAGGCTGTCATTACCCGTACTGGCGCAGCTGTAGTTTTTCCCACAATATTCTTTTTTGCTCTACTTAGATAATATATCAAGTTTGAGTCACGTTTTCATGTCAATTATTAAGGTGCGCAAAAACGCGCACAAAAAATGTATCTAGTGTGCCTACAGTTTAATAATTAACATGTGTTGTGATCGATTTATAGGAAACTGCACTTTTAGGTTTTTTTTTGTTTTTGTTTTTTATTTTTATTTTGTGAAGTAGTTTTAGAATAAAAATGATTTCGATGCGGGAACAGTTTGAAAATGTATTTAGTCCATAAAGTCCATAAACACGTAATTTTAGAATTTTTAATTCGGAAGATTTTGAAACATAATCCTATCGGTGCTCAATCGACTAACTTTGACTGAAATTAATTTAAGAATCATCGTGAGATAAGTCGCAAGAGCTTGCTTTCGACTGCAATTTTTCTCAGCGTGGGTCGGAAATATTACGCGTCGAATCGGATACGAGGCTATCCGATTCAATTTAAAGCCGCCATTAAAATATCTCGTTTCCAGCGGGCAGCGCTCGTCTTACCTATGGGTATGAATTACTTTATCGAATTGCACTAGGCTACGTTTCTTACTTAGAATAGTTATTATGTAGGTCACGTTTAATTTGGTACGTTACGTATGATTTATGCTATGATTGTGATGCCCGTATAATTTATAGGTTACACTGGTTTTAATGTTAGATACAGGTGGTAATAATAAGGTTAGGTACTCTGCGAAACTGAAAAAGTTATTATCGTCTAACTTTTTGTTTAATATTTTAAACAAGACATGTTACGGCATATTGAATCTTTGCAAGTATTTGAACAAATACCTACATTGGTATGTATAGATATAGAGATTTTTGAAATATGATGGAAAACTAAATTAACAATTCGCAAAACGCTATCGATAATCGTTCTCGTTTCTTCAAGAACCATCATTCCTTCGACTCCAGATATCTGTCAGAAGTCTCCGATTTACTTTGTTGATAAACTAATATTCAAATTATTGTCGATAACAGATGCGGCGGTTCTCGTTAGTACTGCTTCCGTCTGGTTAGAACTTTATAAGTTAGGTTGCAATCAATCCCATTTCTTCCATGCTGTCTTCCACATTCGACCTCATTTAACTTTTGCCATCCATCTATGTTGCGCCCAAGTTTTGGTATTAGTGAGGAACTTAGCGCCCTGTGAGTGAAATGTTAACTGTCATTTCGCCACAGTGCAGTAATAAGTTGGTCAAGATTGCACTTAAAAATTAAACGAATCACGTACATCAAATGAATTGTATAGATTCTATGTAACGTCTTAATCTGTCGTGTGTAGCAAGTAGTCGGTGCATCTGGAAGCTTCGATAAGTATATAAACGCAAGTAAGTTATACTGCAAAATAGCTGTTCTTGTTGGTTATGTACCACATTATGTTGTAGATGTTACTTTATCTATCTTTCATCGATTGATTGCATTACAGCAGTGTCGTTGATGTTGTACACTTTCGGACATCGTCGGTGAAGTGTTTTTCTTGTGGTAATTGCGGATAGTTATCGTCCGATAGCGGTTATCGCATTCACTGGACGGTGACGCGTTCACAAGCCGCAAATAGATTTGTAGGTAACGTCACTCGAAATGTTTGTGTCTTTGATGTACCTTTTGATGAAAAAAATTGGTTCTCATCGTTCTGTTTACCTGCCTACGGCGGGCTTTATTTTTTACCTATATGTATTGCTTAAGAACTTCTGTACTACATAATTTGACTAAGCAGGCATCACGTTAAATAACATTCTGCCTCTTGCTCCTCGTTTGCGCTTCGAACCTTTTTTAAGAATAATTGTTCCGCCGTCATCGTTGTTTTACTTAACTAATTGCTCGTTACCTTATTATTTTACTTAGGTCCGCTTTCTGAAAATAGACTGAAAGTATTTCTAAGTATTCAACATGTAACAATGGGTAATGTTCGAGAACTGTCAGTGTTTGCCGGTGCGGCGGAGAGTAATACAGTTGGAGTGCATTAGCGGAGGCTGCGACGTCAGCTCGTGCCGTCTGCAGCGACGGCGATAGATGAACTCATTAGTAGCCACAGCTATTAACTCAACAGAGCTGTGTCTGAACTCGTAAACAGTTATGACTTCGATATTAGCTCTCGTTAGCAGAACACTAGCCTCGTGCTGTGATTGAAGGCCGGTAATTGTTTTGTTAAGTAAGCTTCTCGTATATGTTAGGTCATTTCCATTTATTGCTTACATTCGGACTACGTACTACTACTACTTCTAGGGTACGTACTAGGTTTCAGTCTTATTGGAAGTATGTCCCAGATGTCCAGCGGTAGAAAATTATGGCAGTGTTAATTAGTTTGCCATTTTTATTCCATAAACAAATAAAACCATATAGACATTTGCTCGTTAAATTCTAGTAATAAAAAAGTTATATACCCGTAACGAGATTATAATATTTTCTTAAAATGTCAAATCATCAACATTCAAAGCTACTCATTTACTCAGTCCTCATTCTTGACACATTAATTTTATCGCAGCCAACAGATTCGGCTTCATTACCTTCTGGTAATTAAAGTTATTCGCTTTACGGCTGAATAAATAAATAATTATATTTATTGTATTTGTCATAGAAGGTCTGTTGAAGCAGCGCATTATAGTAGCGCGTTATATTTCACAAACCATCGAGATTTAGTATTGTCACTGTGTAAATTTTTCATATTTTGTGGGAATATACACTTATTTCTATAATGAATACGGAACAATCGTAAGCCTTTTACTATGTCTTTTATTAGTTTTTATTCCGGCTATCGTTGATGGCTTTTTCCTTTTCAGAGAAAACAGCGTTATTACTATGAATAATCGGAACCGTCTCAAATTATTCTATAACATATATAAATCGACAATAATGCTCATTGCGATTCCAGTCATTCTTTTACCAATAGCCTTTATTCGCGACAACAAACACGTAAGTCCTTTCAATATTAATGTCGGCCTCTGAAATAAAATTTAACAGCTTTTTTTAGGTATATCATAGATGTTGACGTATAATAACGAATTAATTGTTTTAAGGCCTATTTATGCTTGTATGCATTTTTAGTAACAGCTTCATATTGGATGTTTGAAGTACTTCATCCTGCTATTGTTTCATTAATTCCAATAGCCCTGTCAACAATCCTTAATATTTTTGGATATGAAATAATGAGCATTGTAAGTAGTTTTGTAATGTAAATTTATAACATCTGAAATTTACTTTTAAATTCACAAGTCTTGCTTGTGTGTCGTAATAGCTATGTAGTTAATGGATAAAAGACGATAAAAAAACCTAAAATCGCCCATTCTTAACATTTTATTCAAGCAAATTTAAATAAAAATTCTCTAAGCCAAAAGAATTGTTATTTTGCAGATTCACGTACGTCATATTCTGTTTGATTGTTTTGGAATGCTAATATTCATAGTAGCCATAGAAGACTGCCATATTCATAAACGGATAGCGTTGAAAATATTGATAATATTTGGCTGTTCGCATTACAGGTTTCATCACTACTTAATAGTTTTTGTAAACACAGACTATCAGACAGACCGACCGTAGATTAAAAAAAGTATTGGGCTAATTATCGATAATACGATAATCTGTCTGTATTAAAACTTTCAATCACCAATTTATATAAAGTAACCGTAGTTAAAGGATAACTGCAAATTAACACAAGTAAAATGAAAAATGTAAGTTTTGTTAATTTTAGATTATGCTTTATACTGTTTTTTACGACGATGATGTTATCGATGTGGATTTCAAATACACTAGCATTTGGATTTATGTTGCCAATAGTAAAAGCAACTATGATAGAGCTGGAAAAGGTAACGATTATTTTTTTTGTACATAACGCAATTTTTGATGATTGTTAACCCTTTCTCCCCCCATGTAACACGTTGTAACATTTTATGTACCCTCCCTCTCTCTACCTAAGCGTGACGTAACGCCAATTATTCTCATTTTTACCTAAAAAGCTTGCCATTTTGCCGACTTAGAGCATATTACCTAGTTTTTTTTGTAATAATTGTTTATGTTACGTAACACGTTGTTCGATCCCCCCTCTCCACTATGTAACAGATCGTAACATTTTACGAGAAAAAAAATGAGTTACGTAACTACTTGAGCACTCCCTAATCAAATTCGATGCTAAATGTTGCCATTTAATTAATTAAGCAGATATAGTAGAAATGCCCCTAAAGCAAAAAAATGCAATAATTAAAGAGTTGTGTCGAACTAATTTGTGATATATGCGTCTTTTTATTAGAAGATTATATTTGATGCATTTTTTTTCAGATGGGTATTTTGGAAGTATACGAAGACGTAGAAGGGGTAAAAGACGGAGAACTGCGTAATAAAAATAATAGGTGGGTTGTGATGGTAAACGAATAAAATTAATTTGCAATTAAGAGACATTATCTGTCAATTATTTTTAACTTTATTACATTAACAAAATACTTTAAAAACAGACATATTGATAATGGATCGGTGGCTTTAAGCTTTAAGATTTCTTAGCTCGTGATCGCCGGCTCTCTTACACAAACAATAATATACGCATTCTAACCCCTGCAGTCTGACAGTATAAACAAAGAAATCAATTCTAAAATTATCTCCTACTTTGTAAAATGTACATAACATGGTTATATCTTCACAGGTGGTTATTATGAAAGCAAACTAGTAACAGATCTAAAACTAAAAAAATATCACAATAACACACAATAATATTTAAAACTTAAAGATTCTATAATAATTGTAAAAAAATTCAAATGCAACTAAAAAAACATGTAAAAAATAAAAAAAAACGCACTTTAATAAAAATTGAACATTTTCAATACTTTAGGCCCCGACGAGATTCGAACTCGTGATCTCCTGTTTACTAGACAGGCGCTTTAACCAACTAAGCCACGGCGCCGATATTGATGCCTTCGTAAATGTGTATTATATACTTACCATTCATAAATTATAATAATTATGGTATTACTTCCATAATTTCTCCGTAATCAATGTTATTACAATTATAATTTTATTAAGCAATCGTAAACGTGTTTCTTCATATCAAATACTACAAAATTAAATATATAGTACCATGGACATCGGTATTTTCTCTCTATTCTTCTCTTCGCTGTTTTTGACCAGTGGAAAAAAATCACCTTAAATTATAAACTAGCAATTGCCTGCGGCTCCGCTCGTGTGGAAGGATTATATTATTTATTATTGCTTCGTTCCTATTCGTCTTAGCGTCATGTTATATAGCTTAAAGCCTTCCTCGATAAATGGACTATCTTACATTAAAAATATTTTTCAAATCAGTCCAGTAGTTCCTGAGATTAGCGTGTTCAAACAATTAATCAAACAAATTCTTCAACTTTATATTATTAGTATAAATAATTCTCAAAGACAGGTATTTTTATCTCAATTTTATTCAATAACGAGCGGATGTTTATACCTGCGATAACGATAATATGGCATCATGTTTATCTGAAAGTGTTCGCAGATTCGGTAAGTACTAAATAATTTTATTTCATATTTTCAGGATTAAAAGGCCGACAGATTTTATAGTGTTTTATTTTCTTGGGATTGCTTATTCTTCTACTATTGGAGGAATGGCCACTGTCGTGGGGAGCCACACGAATCAAATCTTCAAAAATTATTGCGAAACGTTAGTACCTAGGTATTTGTTTCTAACACTCTTCATACAAGTCAGAAGCGAATTTATCATAAGACTGAGAACTTACGGTGTATTCTATAGCAGAGAATTTTAGGGGACAGTAAATAGACATAACATTTATTTGTGAAAAGTTCACTTCATACTAATAACAGGGAAAAATATGTTTGTTGCAATTGTGTTAACATGTCTGTGAGTTAGTGATTGAAATACAAGCAAATGTGTGCTATAATCGGACTTTCTACTATTTAGTGTGTGGCCACTATTAGACAGTGGCAGCGCTATACTATACCAAATGTGTACGTCGGCGACATCAAGTTCGCGAGGCCTTTTTACTTCGCAGTGAAAAAAATACCCATAAAGTACCTACTAGATACTCACTTTTATCGTGCGTGTTAAATAATAAAATTCATTATCATCTGCTTAGCTTTTTTCCCGAATGGTTCAGGGTTGGCAACCTAAACCAGGATGATTGAAATTAAAATAACTAACTAGTAGTATAGGTAACTAGTGTTTCTGCGAGGCCCCCTCAGGCCTGACAGCCTGACACAGTTTCTACTACTACTCGCGAAGTTTAGTTATAGAGCCACTTCGAATAACTTCTTGGCTCTTCCTTCTCGATCTATTTTCAATTTGTCGTTTTGTCGGCAGATTATACGGCGAACTTCGTACTCTACTTAATTCAAGAACTTTGGCAAGGAATTTAAACACTTTCAATGCGTATATTGATTCCTTATTGTTAATATAGTTACACTGTGTAGTGTGTATACACTCGCTTCATGATATTGTCTCACACTTACCCGCTTTTAAAATATACATTTTGATGTATTAATAAATAACGATAGCTCTGATTTAATAGTTTTTAGTAACACGTTTTATATTCCATATTTTTATATGGCTTGCGACCATCATAAGTGATCAACAAAATGACGAGACCAAATCCAACAGTGAGAGAAAGAAAGATTTGACTATTAAAACGACGGGAAGATGAAGCCACATTTATCGTTAGAAGTCCTTCAACGAAACCCGCATAGGGGTTATAAAAACGCACGGAATTGGGGAGGGGGAGAACCTTTTTAATTTCGTTGCCGCGCAAAAACTGCCCCTTTTTATAACCCGCGTTAAGCTGGCCAAGGGGGTTTCTACCATCTGTAAATAAAAGTTTTAAAGGCCTCACTACCCTATTTCTATTTTATTATTATTTAAATGAACGAAACACGACCTTAAAGCCATGATAATAAGGATGCGACTTCGTTCTGAAATTAGTATGGTAGGGTTATTATAATAATGTTGCTTAAAGAGAGTGTACTAGCTCTATGAGAATGACATTAGGTTTTAGGTGCTGTAAAATGACATTTTTTGTTATTTAACAGTTTATCACACTTGCCGTAACATAATTTTATCTACAAAGCGAGTTAAAAAGATCTCAAATTTGTGTGCAGCTAAAAAATGCTACTAGGCTGACAGCGATCCCAAGAGGCTTTAGGGGGGGACTCAGGTAAAATCGGTGCCTACCTGCTTCAAACAGGATACAACATTTCCTCTGCACTCGTTTACATTGTAGCGTCATAATGATATGCGTAAGTTTCTGCTATCGTTAAGAATCACTATCACTTTTTAACAAGGTCATCATATGTATGCGATAATGTGTAGACTGTGTTACTACTGTATAGATTTTGATGCTGTTTTTATTCGAAAAAATATTATGTGTAGATTGTGTTACTACTGTATCGATTTTGATGCTGTTTTTATTGCGAAATATATTTCATCAAGAAAGGGGTTTACGGTTTTGGGGTAAGCTTCTATAAAATTGATTCTTTTAGTTCATACCTGAATGAAGTCTATTGGTATAATAGCTACTTTATCGATAGTTTTATCCTAGAGAACGTTAATTTACTACGAATCGACAAGAGTCAAACTTTACCGAATCGGAGTTTTTAGACAATTAGCCATCTCGTACTAAAAAAATATGACGTGAATCTTGTTTAGGCAAATAAGTCACACATGAAATGGCATGTGTTTGGCGAGTCAACGTTACGTCAGAGCTATCCTTGTGGAGGGAGCGCACTCCGACCGGTTCGCTGAGAATGGGGGGGCAGGGGCGACTGGTAAAGGCAACCCAACAGAGGCCACGCCGGGCTGACCTTTCGGCCGCATTAGCTGTATTATTACCCGAATATGCGAGGAGAGGGATAATGTTTTTCGAGTGTATCTATGTATGGCGGTATGACTATGTTTGGCACGCTCTAAAGACGAAATGGCTTGACAGATTTCAAAATGTAGTGTCATAAAGTTCGTCTCCATTGTGTAAGCGACAGACTAAAATATTTTTTCTATTACGGCGCCCCAACCCAAACAAATATATTTTGCAAACGGTTTATGTTTTTCTATTCATTCATTTTGTATTCATGATTTCAGAGCTATGGAAATCTTATAATTACGATCTAGGAGCCACATAATGAGCCATTATATAGATCAGAAGTATTTTTAAAATCCAACATTATAATAAAACTTATTGGGTCTCAAGTTGCGTCATTACGTAAGAGGGGGGTAGCCGTAGGGACCGGTTTCCTTTCGAGTGGGGGGACATTGCTGGGATCCCATGTGGGGCGCTGCGGCTTCGCTCGACATTACATGAACGATATAAATTGGATGTTATATGTTCTATTTACATATCTGTTGTACCTATACTGCATTATAGATACAGTGTCGCATATAAATATTGTAATAGAAATGTTACTGCAAGACGTTATCAATTTTCTATTACATCTCGCTTATATACTTTAAAATAAAGTTTGAAAGAGTCGCGTATTGTAAAACAGAATTCAATTATAAAATATAGGTACTTAAAATAATATGCCTCTAGTCTTATTTAAGAGTTATTGTGACTATTTGAGGACAATTTCAAGTGTTTCGTTGCCAGTATTTTAGAAATTGTTAACGCCCCAGAAACAACCTCCCCCAACCCTTGTTCGGCGAAAGTAACCAAATCTTTTACTTTTACTCCAAAATTAGTAAAACAAAGAGTCCACTTACGTCACACTTGAAATCAAAGTCGACATTTCTTGAAGTTTCATAAAGTTTTTGTAAAGGTAAGCAAAGTTCGTCAAAATGTCTTTTGTCCAACGGCACACGGCAGCCTTACATCACAAAGGCTTCCACGGTCTTCGTGGAACGCAACCGCAGGTCCCCCCTTCACCCCCCTAGCCCCTTTCATCCCCTCCATTTACGCTTGACCTCAATATCGACCACTTCCATACACGTTGTAAACCTATCCTAACATAAATGTAGGTACATACATGCCTTAAGTGGAAACCCTATCATCAAAGTTAGGTAGTGAAATTGGACTCTATGCCCTAAGATTTACAGCCTAAGTTACTTTAGATGCTTCGTAGCGCTGTTAAATGGGTAATAGTCGTAAGCCATCAGAGTAAGGCAGATCAACGTAATTAACAACTGTTAAAAGGCGTAGTTAAAAACGTAGTTAATACTTAGTTAAATGAGGAATGAAAATGATTACTAAGAAATTCGTTCCTAAGAATATCTAAACTGATTTCAAACTAGTGGTGCCGCCTTCGCTTCGCTTCGGTGTCCCTTACACTCTTAGAAGTAGAATTTTGGTAAATTACGTGTTAGATAGCACCTACGCCTTAAAATAATCATTTTATCCCAATATAAAATTTGAATCCCCTAGCACTCGCAGTAACGAGATTTTATACAAATTATCAACCCCAAAAACTACCCCTTAGGGATCGAATTTCGTAAAATCCCGGCTTATAGTTACTCAAATTTCGTGATGAGCGAGTGACCTTTCGCTTTTATACATATATTCAAATAGTATTAAAAGTTTCCGAATTCGTTAGGTATGGAAGGAATCTTATTTGAAGCCTATACGGAATCCATAACATAATTCTATCATACGAACTGCTTACCAAGCGACGGGGTTCGATTCCCGGTTAAAGCAAAAGTGTCAGATAATAATTGTTTGTTCTCGAATTGGATATTTATGAAATCTGTATTGAACGCTTAGGTCCATCCATACGTAATCTTGGATCGGGAATTGGGGATAAGTCTAAGTGATGCTATGACATTCCTATGACTAACCGATATAAATATTTTTTTCGATTATAGCCATTGAAGACAAAGTTTTAACACTGGATCTAAAAGAACCCTTTGGCAATTTATTATGAACTTCTAAGGCTTATATATCTCATAGCCACATACACCCACATGTAGTGTAATACAGTAAGTTTGGTGTTACAAGTAGGTATCTACCCGAATGGTTGGCTTTAACCCGACCCCCATTATAACCCCTATTGCGCTGGGCGCGGGGGGGATCCGTCGAGGGTACCGGCGCCCCCTAGCGCATTTCACTTTGAACTAATGATTCAGC
This sequence comes from Nastra julia, assembly GCA_018251315.1. Taxonomy (NCBI): domain Eukaryota; kingdom Metazoa; phylum Arthropoda; class Insecta; order Lepidoptera; family Hesperiidae; genus Nastra; species Nastra julia. The sequence goes on along the minus strand of DWOX01000010.1, from coordinate 2,982 downwards.
GTGTTAGGACTTTCGCCCTGGATGTATTTGCATGGTTTGCTAATATTTTTTGGTTTGATACCACATAGTAATCTTTACTACATATTTCTTGCTATTTCTTGGTATATATGTATGTGACTAGCAATCGGCCGCGTGGTAGGATTATATTTTTTATTGCTGATCCTCTCCTATTCATCTTAGCATGATGTTATAAAGCCTATTATAGCCTTCCTCGATAAATGGACTATCTTACACACAAAAAATAATTCTAATCGGTCCAGTAGTCCCTGAGATTAGCGCGTTCGAACAAACAAATATACAAACTCTTCAGCTTTTTGTAATTAGTATAGATGGACTGTGAGATAATAAGTATTTATAGTAATCAACAACGCGGGATTTCAGGCGTATAATTTTGTAAACGGCCTTCTCTGCACTCGCATATTTCCTACTAAGATACTGTTATTGTTTGCAAGAAGCTCTATAAGGCGGACGAAGACAAACTTAACCTTTGCATAACATGTAAATGGTAGGTGTTGCAAAATCCATATAAAAACTGTTGAGGCGCTCGAAGGTCGGCGGACGAGCTAGCGACAGGCTGACGAGCCATTGTTACGAGACACCCACCGTTAAGGTCTGGAACCTTTGACCTTGATATTTCGCTAAGAAAAGGGTATCATACGCTTGTTACAATATTGAAATCTGTTGCGTAGATTTGAATACAAATTTATGAGTCAACAACGAATCGTATTAGGCCGTAGAAGTTTGCCTGTTCTATTTGGGAAGGCGCTATGCCTGTAAATAAGCTCTATGTTTATCTTGTTAAAGGTGATAATTGCGTATTCATTATGGCTTACTACCAGATGTGGTTTAATACTAAAAATCTTTTCTAAATACATCTACCAAAGAACATGAATCCATAAAATCTTTTAAATGTCACATTTGAATTTGGACTGTTTTTTACCTTTACACGCGCCCATTGGCATTGACAGAAGGACTCGTGCCTTGCGCATGCATATTGAATATACACAGCGTAATGCGTGCGTACCTTTCTAAGTGTACAATTGATGCAAGTTATATTTTCTTAGTGTGCGGCTGTGTAAGGCTATGTAATGTACACTTGCAGTATGAAACTACTAGAATAATAATCAGTGTTAGAATCGATTCGATCCTGGCTTTGCGCGTGGGTGCGCCTGTAGGCCGTTCAGCCAGGCGCCCTTCGCCGACCCCTACTGGGGGCGATCCCTATGGGCCTGGCGCGGGCGAGAGGGCGGCTAGATATAGAGGGGTTTTAGAGATTTAATTTGCTGTCGGGTGGGGCAGCGCTGCCAGCGAAATCCGACCCTGTTGTAGGGAATAAATGTTTGTTTTATATTTTGCGTTGGGTTTTTTCCGCGTTTTTGTTTTGATTTTCTGGATGTTTTAAATTAAAATTGTAATGTTTAGGTTATTTTTCGTAATATCGATTTGTTACATAAATGTTTGACTTGACCAGGAATCGAACCCGGGACGATCGTCATCATGATCGTCAATTTGTGGTTTAATTACACTGCAATCGTTTCATCTTAACAAAAATGCAATTCTAAGACACCTACGACATTAGATCGCCTATCTTCATCTTCGGTATTCAACTGTTGCTAGGTCCAGCTAATTTGTTACTTGAAGTTGAAGAATCAAGGCTCTTCAAAGACAATAGGGAAAAAATAAAACTAGCAACTAGCTATTACGTACTTATGTAACTTTAAGTTTGAGTTTATGTAATGTTTCTACTTATGAACAAGTAAAGAGTCTTACACAAACCTACGTATATAGTACCTATAGTTATAAACTACACAGCGCTGGTGGGGACTAAAGTTCCCCCCTCCCCACTTTCAATGCGGACCTTGCCATATAATCCCCCTTCACACTCCCAGAACAACCCGCCCAAATCCCCCCAACCACTCGAAAATGCTCGCTTCACACAAGAATCCCTACATCTCTATTTCTATGTAAGCTTCAGCTGAAATTTTAACTCGTTTAGCTGTTCGCTTTGATCGGGTTATGGATAATACAATACACCTTGTTCTAATTAAAATAAGCGCTAAATTAAAAAAAATAATTTCACTTCATCGAGCTGACATCAGATAATTTTTTTATAAATCTCAAAACGTGATTTAGGAGTCTAAAGTGCGTGTCTTCAATCTTAAAACACATATTTTCGACACTGTCTCCCCGACCACGAAGAAATTATATTATTGACATTTGATCAACACATTTTAGAACTAAATTTAATATTATCTATTTGTTTAAAGCTAAATAAAAATAAAAGCTAAATTATAAATAAATAAAAAGTTTTTTCGGGCATTATCTTTAAAACTTTTGCCGCTTGCGGTATTTTGATGCGAGAAATTCTAGGAATCATTAATTAATTTGGCGCAGTCAGGTATCTAGTAGTTACATCAAAAATATGATCGTTCGCATCCAACTTACTGAACATAGCAAGTGCGGTATCAAAAAGCAGAGCGCGTGTTACAACTTAATAATAATTTTCTGTTCTGCATCATCAAATTAAGTTTATTAACCTTTGTATTAATAATTCACAGGATTAAAAAAAATGTCACGAACAAAAAAAAAAATATGGTTTTTATCAATCCTGAAACCCCGAATGTCTATTCACATATTCTTGGCTCTACAGTCAAAATATTTGGTCAACAGCGTTCCACTCGGCGGAACTCCTCCTAGAACACGTGAGCCGCGTGCACCCGAACGACTACTCGGGCGGGGCGGACGCCGAGGACCCATTGTTGATCCCTGTCTACGAGCACTCCATCATCGGCAGCCATTTGGGACCGGAGTTCGTACACCACATTGTGAGTGCTTCTTCTTTTTAGCACTGAAGGATTATGTAGTTTTTTATTACTCAGATGGTAACAAAAAGAAATAATGTGATTCATAATTTTACTTCAACAAAATATTTACGGCTTCCGCATTAGCGGGATTTTTTTTTATGCCTTTAGGCAGGCAAAC
>DWOX01000009.1:0-18573 GCA_018251315.1 Nastra julia | reverse complement strand
AAAAATGGGAGCGACAATGCTATGCCTAAGAGTGGACCTGACTCCCAATTGGATGACTTAGATTTCCGTTAGGATCAACTTTAAAACGTAGATCGAATGTATCCCAGGAACTTAACCCCAACACTGCCAATAACATGCCCTTACAGTCATCCCACCATAAAACTTCAAGCAATGAGACAGTAATGGTTCGATAGTGTTGGATGATTCGTACGATCTCGAATAAATTTACCGCTAACACGATACTACACAATCCCGGAGCCGCATAACCGTAAGAACATCCCCTGCCTAGCCATTCCGGTACAAATGTCTTACATTAGAAAGGCGTGCGGCTAATAAAATTAAAATTGTAAATTCCTGGTGGTCGGTTCTCTAACGACCGATAAACGTTACGAATGAGACGTCGTCGAATTTATTAAATTTATTACGGCACAGCCGATCACGGGTATTATCCGCTAACGGTCGCCAATTTAGCGACATCGATGGACATCGAATGGATAGTCCGAGCTGCACGCTGCAGGTTAACTTTGACTAGAAGTGGCTTTGATGTTGTGAAGTACTGCACACTTATGTACATATGAACATAACCGCAGCTACATATTTGGCGATAATCTAACATAATTAGTCGAAAAAATTTAAGGTGCAGTTTGGTGGACCATAAAAACCGCTAAATCTGTAGCTTCGGTTTCATGGCATTAATACGTAAGTGCGCCTTGGAATTAACTTCAATCATGATCGTATCTATTACAAAGTACAAGGCTATTGATAGTCATAAAATTTAAAATCAAAGTTGTTTGGAAACTGAGAACGTCCGTCGTATTTATTTATTTTTCCTGGCACGCAGGAAATCTATATTCACTACCGGCCCTTAATGCCGGATGAAATAATGGGTTGCGGTCTCGAACATATTCCATTTAATAATTGCGTCATCGCATGATCGCATGATGATTGCTATAAAATTATCACGCGTAGGCGATTAATTTCGTCACATTAAGCCCAATACATATAAACAAAACTCTCATTTTATTACATTAAAATTTCAAACTTAAATCATCATCGACAGATATCCCTTTGAACGTAATTATATTTATGTACTAAAATCGAAAACTTCAAAAGTAAACTTAAATTTACATAAATATTGAACAGTTTAAATTTTTAAAAGCCTCATCCAGACTTCCAATGAATCTACGTCCCGGAAAATAATAGAAGCGCCCACCGCAGAGTTCCATTGGCGGCGCACATTAATTTAACCGCCTGAAATTTCTTAGCGGTACCGATATATACGGGCCCTCGCCAATTGCATTCACGACAGGAGCATGTTGTATAATCCAGCTAAATCACTTTCATATATCATTATTCCGTACGAGGCACTCATACTAAGCACCGCCCATCAGTAGGGCATAGATTGAGAAAGCTGATCCATCTACGCTCTTTTTTGTAACTGTTTTATCAAATCTGAACTTAATTCGATAACGTTTGCCTCTCATAATTTATGTGATATTCATAGTGTCGTGTGGTTTCCGATACCATAAGTTCCAGGTCCTTCGCGACCCCAGTAGTCGCTGTCGCGGACTTAATAGCCTATTCTAAGTTTTACGGTTGTTATACATGTCCGTGGCCTCGTTAAACCACTTCTAGACCACGGCTTTACTACTCGCAGAACAAAGAAAAACTTACATTTTACGCAATACGCTACAAACCTCAACGCGAACTGCTGGCGATAGACAAAAGGACATACCTGGAACCAAGAGATAATTTATTAGTTATTGTCGGCTGTTCGACTAGTAGTTTGTGGGACACGGCGACCACAAGCCATGCAAGGGTTACGTCAGTGACCATGTACTGGGTTGTGGTCTGTTAGTGAGCAATCCAAAGAAATTTAATAAAAATTTATAATGAAAGTTTTATTGGGTCCCTAGTATTACTGATTTAAAGTGGACATTTCTGTTTTTTTTATATCAAAGATCGGCAAAACACCATATGATGTTGGTTTATACGCGTATGCAAAATATTACAGCATTATGAACCCATCTCAAATCAACAAGTTTGAACGGCAGTCCTCCAATATTACAACTGATCAAAAAAGTTCAACTGTTCATTTCAGAATGCGATTCTAAATTTACCGATTCCTAAGTAATGCAATGTAACTTAGAAATCTTCCTGATTTGTAAACTCTATTCCCACTAATCTGAACATAATCAGACAGTCATTCGGTTCTTCGAAATGAGACGAGTCTAATTTAGGCTGCCAATCACCTCGTCTTCCTCCGTGACAGAAGCAGTTAAAAATAAGTGATAAATGAATGTCTGCCGCGGAACTAGTTCGGTTCTGTGATATCTGTGACACAGACAAATTGGAGGATCCCATCGTGGCATCAAATGTTCGAAAAATGTACATACATTTTCCAAACTATCAGTTTCATTGACCCAGTTGTTTCCGACCGAGATAAAGTCAATATGCCATTGAAGTTTTCTTACAAACGATAACCTAAAAACAAATGAACTGACTCTAATGTCATATAGGTATATAGTTTGCTAGAACTTTTTTACCCGAGTCCAGCGGAAGAAGATTTTCAACATATAAGGTGAGTTTACACAGGCTACTTAATTTTGGACTTGCCTCCATTTTTAGCGATGGAATTATTGTTTTTTTTTTTCTATTAAAAAGGGATTATAAAACAAATTGACAACTGATAACTAAACTCAAACAGCATCATATAAAAAAGAATTTTAAATAATCGATATTAAATAGTCAATATTTTAAATAGTCAATAACTCTTGCGCTCTGTCAAAACCAACTTCCATGGTCCAAAATTAATTAGTTTATTTTTTCGGTAAACATTCCTATGTATATTTTTCGTTAGGCTATTAGCTTAGTTGTCAAAACGCATTCTGTTCCCGTTAGCATGTGACGCTGTCCCGCAGCCGGCCCGCGACCACTCATCCACGTCCATCCGACTGTGACATTTAGGGTTGACAAAATTAGTAAATTAATAATACTAGAGGCTCTTTCCGTGGTCCAAATTCGACCATACCTTATTGTGTTTAAATGAGGATTGATAGTAGTAGTTAACACGTGTAAATAACATTATTTTCTAGCAGCCACAAATCCTGAAAAGTCGGCTGTTTTTTAATGTTATTCTACTTCACGCTTTTTACGGTCAATAAAAGTTTACAATCACACCATGACATTATGAAACACGTGATAAAATGTCTGTTAAAATTCACTTGCAATAGTCTGGAAATTTTAACGAGTTCTCCGAGTCCATAACGTACATCTAAACACTTGCGCATTGCTCTAACAAACCTTCACTTTAATGAATAGATCTAGGTGCCAGCCCTAAAAGATGCCAGAAGCTTGTCACTTGTAACAGAAAAAAAAACCTGCATAAACGAAGGCGTGTACCGTTAAATTTGTTCTAAGCCGGCCCGCTTTGTGGCTCATTCACAAAAACTGTCGGTCAATTTTCGGCGCACGCGCATCAGATACGGCGACTGGATCTGCGCCGGCGGCTGCTTACCAGTTCATGGGCGCTTCAGATCAGTTATTGTCAGTAGATCCAGAATTTTAATTCGGGGTAGTACTCGTAGTAATTACTTCTAAGCGATAATCGCATTCTTATTGTGGTTATCAATTGTTATCGATAGGTTTTCGATTATGGCTTGTTTACCTTTATATTGACATAACACAAAAAAACAAATTCAGTAACTGGTTACGTCAAATATCGTACCAAGCGACGCAACCAACGTATTAGGAAGAGCTTCATTCACAAGCTAACACCTAAACCATTTCAATTTACCGCATAAATCGATGTAAGGAAGTTCCTCGGAGACCCTTAAAACTTATTACATCGCAACATACTGCGAACACAACTTTAACAGCTGAACATTACAGAATTTAATGCCGTACACAAACACTCGTGTAAGCACTAAACATTAAGGAGAAGCGCACATTGTCGTATTCTCGCGTGTACACTATAAACATTTTAAATGTCTGGTACAATGTGCATAAGCGTTACAGCGGCAATAATTTGTTAATACCATTCATTAGGCATTTGCATTAACGCTTACGATTCTTTAGAATAACTCTTATGGTAAAGTTCCATAGATTCAAACTCTGTCTCAACGTAATAGCTGCGATGGGCCCTGCCACATCAATGACCCTGAGCACGGTTCTCTACTCATATAAATTTGAGAAAGTCTAGATCAACTAGAATCGATGCGAGCCGGTAGAAAAGAAGCGCATGGAGATGCAATACTTGAAAAATATTTCTATGATATCATAGCTTAGGATTCGGTGATACATTATAAGCACAAAAGGCACAAATTAAACTTTGTTTTCTTACAGTAACTTCCAGCTTACAAAATGAAACGAAAGACTAATTCGCCAAATTATTAATTGACATCATAACTGTGATTCATCTAGCTGTAGATACTAACTACTGCTTGCTTATAAAATCAAAAGCTACAGATGTAACATGAGAATTAATTACAACAAATTTCATTCTCAAAGTGTCACTTCAGATTTAAACGGATCTGCCAGATATCCGTTCATCAAACCATTGGACCGCGAATGGAGAAAAAATACACACAAAAAATTCATGTTGCTAAGTGTTTCGTGGGCTACTTACACTAATGTAGCTACCTACTGGTATCCACCTGCTGCATTGTACGAAATATCGAGTCTCTGCCAGTTAATCTGTTCGATCTGTACGATAATAGTGACGCATACTCTTTATCGGATCTGCTGTTATAACGTACAAACGTTATACTTATAGAATTTTCAAAGCAACCGAGGTATGAGATGATATAATAATAATGCAACAAATATCAACTGAGATTTAAGAGCCGCTCTCATACTTAGACTTATGATCAACATACAATCCCTTAGACCAAAGATTATACAGACTCTACAACGTTCGGAACGAGTGATTGTCCTTGAAAAAAAAACGTCTATCAAATGACAACGTTTTTCGCCATGGTAATCGGCAAGACGTACTATCGTGCTCTATGACATATGTCAGATTGCGAAAAAGAAAAAAACTGACCTCCCTTTTTTGTTCCGGACGTTGAGTTTATAATGGTATATGACAGTGCACGCAAAACAAATGGTATGTCCAGATTTCATGAAGCATCTTTTCCGTTATTTACGAGAGCATTTTCATATAAATCTTCCTTCAATCGACAGTCAAGATTTTTGCTTTAACTACGCAAATTTGAATATAAACACCGCAAGATTTATCTCGACGACTTCATAATCTCGGCGAAGTCGATCATTTACGTTGGTGGATTCGATTAATTTACTCAAACACCCACCAATTTCGAATGATAAATCATTCGGATGTGCTATCGTAAAAACTTGTTTACAATACATCAAATATCGAAAGCGATATCGAAAACCCAGTGGCCTATTTTTGTGGTAAGATTGAGGCCGAGCAATCAAGTTTCATTCTAAATGCAATCAGACTCCGAACACCGAACGCTTAACGCCCGTGTGCGACCGAAATATAATTTGCATGAAATTAAGCACTCCCAGTCTCCGGTTATAACTTACTCATAGTCTATTGTGGTTCGAAGATGTACGTGACCGATCAGTATTTGAGCGCTAAAATTAATGAATATAGACTGGTTTTAGACTATGATAATCGTACGAATCTTTAGACGATAGAACTGTACAATGTCGTATTTATCTAAAATGGCGCTTTATTTTTTTAAAGCGACCATTTTATGGATAAGAATAAAGTTACTATAGGTACCAATTCATCAACATCTTTACTGTATTTATAAGCATTTTCATAATAGAACATTTAACTCCACGGCGTGGAGCAGAATCGAAAATATGATGCTATAAGAGACCCAGTTATCACTCGTAGGATTGACATAAATAACCGCCGTGACTCCCTTCATAAAAGGCAAGCACCGATCGGTTACAACTCTGACAATCGTAAGTTTTCGTATTTATACCGAGTACCGTTCCTCGCTTATCTATTCCTCCATCGACAATGAACGGTCATAAAAACAAAAACAATTCGAGTCAAAGACGGTATCTGGGTCAGGTGTTGAAGACTTGACCAATATCTTAGGGTCCCGTGGCTGAAATCTGAATACATCAAACCAAATAGTTTATTTTTCTGCAGAGGTAAAACCCAGTTTCTAAGTGACCTTGACGGGGGATCCGGATTCGAATAGAGCGCTGTATTTTAAGATTCAATATTAGTAGTTACTGCGAAGGAAAATATCAGCACTAGTGTTTCATGATGTCATCAAGAACATAATGTTGGCCTTGAAGTTACTATACTGCAGCCTGGTATAAAATACACTTTGGCTTTGCATTTCAAAAGGACTGGAACTGAATTGATACCTTACGAAAACTATGAGAGCATAATGCAGTTGTACTTATCGTTAAATGTAGCAAGCATGTTTAACTCAACCTTAATCGAATCTGCGGAATCCTCCAAAATGCATTTAGTACTAACTTACCACCCAATACTATCGATGTCTAGAAAAATCGAATGGCTATTACACCACATCGAATGCAATACATCTTTGGAGGACAGTGAAGATGTTAAGGAAGTGTTTAAGGTCAATATGGCAAAGACCCCGTTGAGATGTAGAATCCAGCCTCATTTTGAGAGACCAGTTTAAAAGTTCAACCGCAATATACGAAAATTATTGCCGACGGCAATCTCCGACTCGAAGGACGTTTGAGACTAAAAAATTACTACTATGGGGCAGATTCGATGTCTCGAGTATTTTATACTTGAAATAAGTGACGCAATTCGATCAATTTTCAGAAGAAATTCTCGATTCGGATACGGATGCGCTTTCTCTAAACTAATTTTTGAGACCGGTTGGTGATTATTAATTTTTATCTTAATTTTATGCAAACGCATACCGATCGGCCTTGTTACGCTGTAGATTTGATTTAATAAGGTTCAATACTTTTATCTTGTGTCCGGTACACTCAAGATATTATTTCCATGACAGAAAGAACAAATTGATTCGCTAAGGTATCGTATAAAAAGCGTAAAAATTCGAGAATTGAAGCTTAAACCGTTAATCGCAGCAAAAGGTGTTTCGTCCTTCGTCCATCGAAATTTTACATATGTAGACATCTATGCAACATGCATACAAAAATTTATTCGTTCTGTATACAACACTAGCAATCGCCCTCAGCTCTGCCCATGTGGAAGAATTATATTTTGTATTGATGCTCGTCTCCTACTTATCATAGCGTGATTTTATATAGGCCTATAGACTTCCTCGATTATGGATTATCTTACACTACAAAATTATTTCAAATCAATCCAATAGTTCTTGAGATTAGCGCATTCAAACAATCAAAAACTTTTCAGCTTTATATTATTAGTATAGAGTATAGATTCATTGACTAAGTTTAGGGGCGTATAATTTTGTGGTAAATTCGTCATACCACTTTTCCTTACAAGTCAAATCTTCCAATATCAACGCAAAACACAACTCAACTATGTATTTCAATACGATAAACACTACCATTTTACACAATAGTTACAAGTTACCAACACGTAGTACTTGCAGCATACCGACCGGGACACTTGCTCGGACAACCATTTAGACGCCCTTACGGCTATCACAATAAGGTCGAAAATATGATCGAGTTAAGGCAAGTTTTTGTAGATACCAAAATACCTGATAGATCACGTATCCCGCCCTGCATTTATGATTACAAGGCCGGCATAACATGTTTCATTCAGACTCGATATCTAGTAAAGGCACAGTCACACTGGAATAATTTCTGCTACGAACGCAAACGCAGGAGAGTACTCCTACTAAGCATAACTTAAGGATACTAATAGCAGTTGACACATTCCGCATTCTCTTTATCAAATCGTAGACACACATCTCAACCACTAAGTCACAATATTATTAAATGTTCTTCTAAAACCTTTTTGTGCAATAGATAAATATAATTAACTTACGTAATTAAGTAACATAAGCTCGTTAAAGCTTGCAGTAGGAACATTGAAGATTCAAAAAATATATTTACGTTAAAAAATCTAAAAAATTACAAAAGGTCGGTCTGCACGCGTCCTAAGTCACATACTTTCGTCATGCACCTGCGCAAGCGCACGTGCTTCAACCGCGTTGCAAAAAATGGCGGATGAGCCAGACAATACTTTATGAATGACACAATTAATATGGACACTTGCTGACTATTGATTGTCCGTAACAAATGATACATGGATTGATAGATGAAGGTGTGTGCACACTCCGTACTACGCGTCATAATTTGTATATTTCCATCTAGTATGTCATCAGTGTCATTACTTAAGGGGTCATTGACATATGGGGCAGAATTAAGCAAGTTTTTTTCGGACTTCCAGAAGGGTAATTTTTTTTGAGAGCATGTATTTTTTTTTGGCACCCTCTTGAGCTCAAATAGTTTGAAGAACTACAACATGTGATGTAACTGGAAAGAGTGTAGGACTCCTACTATTATTCCACTTATTATCCTTTTTTTTGTATAACATCACCTTCATCAGTTTTAATTGGATTTACAAAACACAGTAATCAGTTGACCAACGCATTACATGAAACCATTACTATAATTTGTCATACGAAATCTGACTCGCTTTTAGACGTTCGCTGAAAAGTATGTCAATTGACTCCTTAATGACGGTAATTAGTACAAAAACTCAGACTTGAAACAATTATAAAACTACATTTAGGAATGTAAAAACCTTTCAAATTCTTACATCACTGCAGCCAGCTGCATGATTTCCTTATTTTTTAAATTGAAAACTTAATCATAGTTCAATTACACTTATGCTTTAAATAAATTGCAAAATAAATATTCAGATACTGAAAAAAAGGTTAATCTGTAGCAAACATTAGTTTATTACTGAAATTAGTAAGCTCTATGACTTTAAATATTAACATCCAAAAGATATGCAACACTTACAACTCGCAGCAGTACGTTCTCATTAAATCATTTTTTAACAAGTGACTACATTAAGGACAGCTGTTAAAAATTCGCGAATTAAAAAGTAAAATTTAATACACGCATTCGAGAATCAAAATTCATAACAGTACGAGCCGAAAAAAGTTGAAAACTTGATACATGTACGCGCCGTCATAAATGCATACATATTCACAATCGATTATGCGATGACCGTCGCGAAATGACCGCAGTGGAAAAAAGACGAGTTGTATTTTTACGGAATCTGTAAGGGCGACCGGCTCCCTTACACAGCACAAGGGTAACTCGATACGAAGTCGATACGACACGGAAATCTGCCTTTTTGTCGATATCATACACGCTGCTTAATTACCGATAATCGTGACGACTTTTAAGGCTTTCCTTTTGGAGATTTTGGTGACATTCGCTGATAGATAGCTCAGCCTTTTGACTTTTATCGAGGGTCAAGGGTCCGCCGTTGGTGGGAAATGACACTGTAGTAGGTATTAAGGTCATTTTAGTACTTTATCTCGCGAGGTAATTTATCAAGACCCAGTTTACCGCATTAAGGCATTAATAATTTAATTTTTTGTTTCTGAGTAATTTACTTCCTGGAATTATTACAAAGTATGTTTCTCATTTGGCTCGACCTATGTGATTTCGGAACGGAATATTAACTAAGTACAGGAAGAATTCAGAATCTACTAACACATACTATAAGTGGGAACTTAATGATAGGGTTAACTATAGCACTATTAGGAGTACAATTACATACGAGTATACAAATCTGTAGAACATAATTGAAATAATGGTTCCAATGAATTCTACGTAGCAGTTATAACCGCACTGATCGAAACACATTTTGATATTCAGCAAATTATCGGAGGAGCCATGAAATGACAGGCTCCGACCAAATTATAATTTATATGGAGACCGCCTGCGTAATAGCCGTCAACAGCGATAATTTTAACAATAAATATCTCAAGACGTCAGATGGCTGCGAGACACACCAATGATCCTTTTATTTATTTCTAAATTAAGTAAAAAATACATTACAGCTTCATTTGTTTTTACTACTTTATCACCAGACCCAATGAAGCGTTATAATGTGCCTTGTTTAGTCAGGTTACTTAAGAGTTTAATATTTAGTCAAATTTTTAATCAATATAACAGAATATTCAATTACAAGTTATACCAGGTACAAAATAAGTCTTGAATAATTTAGACATTATATCATGTAATGAAGACTTCCTTAAGATTCAATGATGCTTTTGGTATATAAGATGCCAATGGAGGCATGTGACCGTATTTCATCAGATAGCCAACCTCTTTCCAGCTTTTGAGAAAACAAAATACTGTTCCTCGTTCTACATCCTGATGACTGACATAGCACAATTGTCTTTGTACCTTTGCTTCACAAAGCCCAAATTTACTTCACATGCAAATATAATGTCTGATACGGTATTTAGTGCTGTAACCGTAATGTTAATTAAAAAGTAAAAACATCGATAAATCGCAAATTACCATAACAAATTCGAAGATACACACAACGGATCCACAGCTGGGTTTTTAGTGTTTCGTATTCACTATCGAAAACCTGTCGCTGCAGTGTTGTAAATAAGTCTATTATATTGGCCTACATATCGGGGACACCAATAAGAGGAATTTTACACAGTTTGCCATAAACTGGTATAACCGTTAAATGGTATTGTGACAGAGTATTCGAACGGCTTAGAAGAGCGTCGGGCGATTGATCGATGACATCTACAGGTCATAAGTTGAATAACACCGTCTCGGAAACTTGCAAAATTCTTTTATTGTCAAGCAAAGACGCGAAGTTTTTCGCTTACAAAAACATTAAGGAAGTAATAATAGCGAAACAGATAAAAACGCTCAAAGTTGATCGTTGTTGCGATGTGGAACATGAAATTTGAATTTGTCAATTTTAAATGCTTCTTTTCAGTCGCAATATTCTTCTTGAAATACTGTTTAAGAAGTTGTTTATATAAACAGCTTATACAAAAGTTAATTGATACGCGAGACATGTCTCTATTATTTTCGATGGCATTTAAAACAACCGATTAAATGTTCCAAACACGTTTCGTCTTTCATTTGAATACAAAACCTCTCAGTTTATAGGTACATATTAAATTGAGGAAGTCGATATTACACGATGTTAAGTAACTTCTAAACGACGGTTTATACTTAAATCAATTGAAGCATCATGATCATTTTCTTATGACAGGGATACAAAAAATGTTAAAAATTTTGGAGCATTTTGTAATTTGTTATTTTATTAAGATCTCATTAACAAACCATAAATTAGATGCTATACGTAATAGTCAGCATTAAAAGCCCTTCGAAAAGCAATTCAATCAACCGCACGTGCATATAAACGTATAACAACATTAATTTTATTCACATGGTAATAAAAATTCCAAACCAACCGACCGTTATATTAAGGTTATAGTATAGTTACGCTAAGCACACGAATACGCAATGCCAAATTATCGATAAGTAGTTAAGTAACATACATCACTAGTCACGTAGGTATTCGTCCCTTTTGTTGCCGGTGACATGGACATGTTGGGTTTCAATATAAATTGCATCATTTGTTTTTTGATCGTTAAACTACCGGATGCCTTTAGTATTTACTTACTGTGATCATCATCGATTTCCAATAGGTTTCAGATTTCATCTTATTCAAAACAAATAGTAAATTCGTAAGACCCAAAACTCCTTATGGTTACACTAGTCAAGCGACATATATATACCAGATTCAGTTTTCTCCAAAGTCAAACATATTATAAAAAATATTAGGTTTTCGTTTGTAGAGTTATATTTGTGTCTTACCACCATCTGTAAGCAGGACACTATAAAGAATAAAATATTTTTGACGAAGTAACGTATTAATTTAATACAAACTTTTTCCTCAACCAAATCGAAAATGCGATGTTTACGACGACAATCTTTGTTTATAATATGTCATAGACATTATGACGGTGATATTGCACTCTGCGATATAAATGGGTTAAAGAATGTAATTTAATAAACTTCGTTGTCTTTACAAATTGCTCATGAATATTAATATTGACTGAGCTTTTTACGTATTCTGATTCCGCTACCGCTATATTTTATCGGTCAATTGCTCCACCACCGCCGATCAATCGATATACTTTCCTTAAGGAAATATCTCTTTGACAATTATTTCTTCTTAGTACGGACAATGACATTACAAACTAACCGCAAATCATAAAATTCCCTGCAAAGGTTCAATTGAAAATATTATTTGTTTCACTGTATCTATTAATATTTCAATCCAATCCTCAACCTTATCTCGTTCTCTTATTAACATTTTCAAACAAATTTTATCACAAGCTCGCTCGAAATTCGCCGTCAGTGAAACACATGCCTCCATTAAGTCAAACCCCACTTTTAAAATAATTTTTCGGTTTTATGATTATAGATGTATTTATCTGACCCAGTGACTGAATTTTGATTCAGGTTTAACGTAATTGTTACTAATTAATCTTACCTTCCTACTCGTGCGGGGATTCAATTAAAATGATAATGTTTTTCATTTATTAATATGCAGTATTTGCTAATAGTTTTTTTATAGTATGAGAGAAGTCAATGAACTTGTGCCTCCATCCTTTTCCGCCCTTGGACATCGTACAAACTTCGAGAAGGACTACAGGGACCTTTAGTTGGTATCTATTAATGAGAACATTAGTAGTTTTTAATTCACTATTTAGTTAATTTGACTGTTGAAGTGTATAATGATGAAAATTATCATTCGACATCAAAATAGTAAATGTATGTATGATCAGTGGTTGGTAATTTCGCCAACTTAAAATGGACTACATCACAATTAGAGGTAGGTATAAGAAAATCTTTTCCTTTTTATAGTACAAAGAGAAGTGTATCTAACAGTTCAATCTTGTTCTCAGATATCATAATACTGTTTAAATATTTACAGTACTGAGTGATTTTGAAGAGAACGATCATATCTGCCTTAACAATATTGTCGAGGCGGCATATTTTCTAATATAACTGTATTTCCAAAATGAATGCCTCCCAAAGTTTCCAAAAAAGAGAACTCACTTCCAAGATTAAATCTTTGACAAACAAACTCAAGCTTCGTCCGTAAATGTTTAAACAAACGCGGTTTCCGTTGATCGCCGAATCGAGTACACAATTACGAACGAATTAAGCCGCTCGCTGACATTGCATCTCACGAAGACGTGTGGCTTAACCGATTCTGGATCTTCACTTCTTACTCATAGGGACTACGCAACGAAGCATCGTGAATTACAACAGATTACTCTTACATCCGATGGGAACGAAACGTTTATTCCATTTTCAGTTCTATGTCATTTGTAATAAAGTCCAAGAGAGGTACCGCGGTGAATTAAAATACTATCTGATGATGGCCATCGTAGCCGGCCGGAGTCGATTATCGATCGCTGGAATCGATTAGACTATCGATACCGTTTACAAATATTTCGACATACAGATAGCGATCTGGGTTGCACTCGCCGCTAGCCCCAACAACTTTATGAGTTTGTTGATTATGAGTCGTTACTAAATATATTTTAACTACGAAAGTTATAATACATTGAACATGAAATCTCTCAGCGACGCTGGCGGACGATGATTTGAATTTTATTGGACGATTTTATTGAACTAGTCACTGTCCCATAGATTGTGTGCATAAGTGTTGCCATGCCTTTAAGAATATCATACGAGGCATTTCATTACATCGATTTGGTGATGTTTATTGGATTTAGAATGCATAAGTATAAAATTGAATTTTGGTGAATTGAACAATACATATTATGTTTTTTAAATTTCATTTTGTTGTCCAAAGGCTTAGCTTTTAAACTGAATCAAAGTGGATCAGTTATATTTAAAACATTAACAAACGGATCGATCACAACTTTTAACGACAAGATAAATTGAACAATAAATCAATAGGTATATCAGATACAGTTACATTTGATTTAAACGATAAACGACGTCCAATTCAAATTTAAATACAACTATATAGCACTACAGTTAGCGGATTATCGAGTTTGAGGAATTTCAGATCAATTCTTAATTAAAACGGCCAATCAAACAAAATGGCTGGTCGTGATTTATCCGCGCCCTGATGAATTGTTATTGATGGCAGCTTTAAAACCATTTTCAAATCAAAATCCAGTTCCGGGCATAAAAAGATCTAAATAATTTATCACCAGTATTATTGGCTGCAGAACTAATCGGAGTTGTTCCGAAGAAATTCCTTTTAAAAGAAAAAATAAATATTTTAATTTAGCACAGCGTGATTTACGAGTATAGCACGGTTGCAGATCTATTCAGAAGTAAAAAACCATGTATTGTATTTTTAAGGAAAATAAATCTTTCCGATTCCTAACATAAAAAAATTTATAAGAAAGTGTTTCAAAAATTTAAATAAATAATCGTTAAAGCGCCTAAAACCTATCAATCTTTAACCGTTTAAAAAATCACGTCCCTAAATTCTGTAAAGGTCATTACAATAAAGACCTACATTTTATCTACATCAAAACTCGTCCGTCTGTTAGTACAGCAAAGCGTCCGTCACCGCACCATTCGCGCTGAAGCACAAGTAATGTTGTTATTATTCACCATACATGGGTCGAACCTCCATTTGTATCGAGTCCCATTTTCGTTAGTAATTACAGTCCATCGAACATTTCCTATTTAGTAGAGAACGTCACATTACTTTAACCGATGAAGATTAGGCGTTTATAGCAATTGAATCGGTGCACGTCACATATTGCGTAACTTAAGGCAATCGACACCATAGTTTGGTGACATCATTATGCTTGATAACTTCCTCGTGTTCACTACTGTTCTACCAATTTTATTGGGGTTTGTCGCTGTGTTTATCTCTTTCACTGTTCCCTATCACCCACCGTCTATACATTTACTCTTTTATTCTCACTAAAAACATACTAATATTAGACTTTGTCTGCTTGTTTTGTTGGCTAATTATTATCTAAACACAACAGTATAATAAACTGAAACTCAATTTTGACGTATAATAACTTTACTATAAACTAGGCTTGGAAATTCTGACGTTGACTTTGGGCGACTACGTATTTTCTGTTAAAACTTTCATTATATTTTCAAATTAATTATTGATGTATACGAGCCCTGTGGAGAAAATCTCTTCACTCGGTTAGCAGTTAAAACATGACTAACCGAGTCTACGCATCCATAGTTCAAACACTGTTTTACATGGTTCAATATTTGCAGGAAGAGTTGTTTCGCGCTTGTGGTAAAAGGTACGGCTTCTGAGAAGATTTGCCTACGAATAAATTGTTTTTGTGCTTGCTGAGTGACGTCACGCGACGTACGAAGGGACCAGATGGTTATTGGTTTTTAATATTATTCTTTACTTTAAGAAATTTTAATCAGAAGAATCATTTCTGTTTTTAGACTGGGTATGCGTTATTTTTCTTGTCGTGTTATCTTCTCGAAAACAGACTCTTCTTTAATCTCAATTTAGTTCTTAGTTTTGATCAGTTCCCGATACAAAATCTTCAATGATTTTGGATCAAGTCAACGCAGTCACGGACTCCCTGACAACCTTATGTAGATTTGCAAACGACGATTTAAAAAAAGAATAGGGCTCGATTACCAAACAGCAGGGAGTATTCTCATAATATAAACGTTAATAAACGTTTTTACATTGGATCCGGGTACGGTCGGCATGAAAAAACTACAAAATGCGGGTTTCTTTGTACTTGCCAATTTCATTTTTTTGCTGCGTGTATCGTGTATCGTTTTGAAATATGGAGATGAATGGTTTGAAATATTTTTTTCTTTGCAAACGCTGCAGGTGTGATTTTAATTGTCTTTCTATGACTCTAGGCCTATATTTTAGGTACCTAATGGACCATATAAGACGCAGCTTTTTTCTATATTGTTCTTACAAATATGTGTGTTCTCGTCTTAACCATGATATTAACCACGATCCTTAGATCAAGCCTGGAGTTTCTCGTATATCATGCAAAATGAATTTTAAGTCTAGACACAAAAGTGTCACAGGAAATTTCACTGCATTTCTCTTGGAAATAGCCAAAAAATAACTAAATATTAGTGTTGTGCAAACTGTTTCCGGCGCAGTACGCCGTGTAAACACGGAGCTAAGTCCTAAGCTTTTGTTCAATTTGTTTAGCACTCGCCAGCGCATGCGCACGCTTGTCTATTTGTCTCTTCCTTTTTGCCGCAAGTTAACAGCGAAGCGGTTTTAATGCAACACTGGTGTCCTTTGAATGATTTGATTGTCTTGATGATTTCATCAATTACTTTACTTTGACAAGAAACCAGGGAGATAGATGTGACGTGAGAAAGAGTCATAGATGTTCTTAGTCGTAGATATTTTAGACATCGAGATGATAACTATCATGTAATGTTATTTAATCCAAACTATTATCTTTATAAAAACGTTATTATATCGCTCATTTGGTGCAACAATGTCGTAACTACAGTTTTTTTTTTCAATAACAAGTTAAGTATGACAAAATGCGCAGAAAAACTGTAGAGAAACATCGACAGATTTTGATTTATGTTAATTTACCGCGAGATGGCGCAAGTATAATATCTCTATTCAAAACGCCATACCTGCAAAACAAATAATTCTTTGGTTGACTCTCCTGTA
Source organism: Nastra julia (assembly GCA_018251315.1). Taxonomy (NCBI): domain Eukaryota; kingdom Metazoa; phylum Arthropoda; class Insecta; order Lepidoptera; family Hesperiidae; genus Nastra; species Nastra julia. The sequence goes on along the minus strand of DWOX01000009.1, from coordinate 1,949 downwards.
AATTTTCTAAAATTGTAGTTACGACGTTTTTGTTGTACAAATTTTAATCATTGAATCCGATATGAGCAATACATACACATGTTAAGCAATATTCAGAATATTCTTCTCAATTATTGAACTGAACTAGGAAGGTCTCGCTCACGCACACCCGCGCAATCCCATGCCGCACTCCACAATACAAGTTTAGTGCATAAGAAATGTTTACACTACCGCAAATCCAGTATTCAGGCATTGTGAAGGACCCTATACTTTATTTGAAAGCATGTTGGATTTAGTATTTAGCGTGTACAGAGTTAGCTTGAGCAGACATTTTGTTTGTTTCTTGAATTGAACAAAGCTTGCTCGGACGCTTTCAAGAGCCTTATGAAGCGAGCACTGAACATATTATTTTCAAACGGGAGGAGTTAAAAGGAAAATGTTTATTGTAATGCCTCTATTCAGGCACAGAACTATAGAACAGGATATGCATAAAAGTCTTACGCGGTCGTTCCGAGCGCCTTACGGAATGTCGCACTCAATATGAAACTAACTTTATGACAGATATTATGGACATGCTCATGCCGCCGTGGATCGGATAGGATTGCCTCTTAAGCAATTATTCATTACCAAGGCTTAAGATCTGATAATAACTCTATGTTCATATCTATCTGGATAGTCAGTTTTGTGAGATGCTTTAATTCTTTAAGCAATCGCTACTTAATTTAAAATACACATGTCAGTACCAGGATCAAAATAAAAATTATTCATACGTAAAATCCACATCCATAACTAGGTATGTAATGTATGTCGTCTCAGTAAATGTCGTACCCTGATTGTACCTGTGAGACCAGCTGCGGGATACAGATTATGGTGAGGAAGCTATTCAACAGCCGCTTCATTATTCTGTTGACGTTACAATTAAGCAGCGACTGAACTACGTGACACCGGAAGTACGAGTATCTACAACGTTATCTGTTTTCCCTTAACGAACTGATGTAGTACCATATTTCCTTTGATTATCCGTTGTGTAACTGTGACGCACGCTTGTAATGAAGATCTCAGGTCAACAGGCACGACCTCTATCCTCTGGTTATTGCTTGCCATTAGTTATCTGTTTGTGTGGTCCACCGCTATTGAGGAAGTTCGAATGAGACATGACTAACGTATTGACAAACGTATAATGTAAAGTCCCCTCTTTTTTCCTCAGTATTTGATCTCACAGTGTAAAAATGAGTTAAGAGTGATCCTAAAACTAAACATTGGCAGGTAGGTAGATGAATGAGGTTGCAGCGAAGACCAATGGAACTCAGCCTACATTGTGGCAACTAGGTACCTAAGAAAGCTGGTCTCCAGTGCAAACCCTTCGTCGTGTAGTTCAGAACAAAGCAGCGACTGAACTTCAGGGTCGTCTAGCATATTAAGTCGCCTACGGGTTACATTTCGGGGTGCGCATGCGCGGTGCATCCTCGCGGCGACGATGGCATTTCTCTCGGCACCTGCGGTGTCAGAGTGCAGGTGTGAATGGAAAGCGCATTTCACTGCGCCCGCGCTCACTGCGCTCGTGACCGGCCACTGCGCAAGGTGCAGCGCGCACTGCAGTTTGCGCGTTCATGTATTGGTTGTAAAAACAGATTGAATTTTCCTAAATTATTTTCAAATAAGGGATGAGCAGGCTAACAACTAGTCATGCAGTATGGGTAATTCGACCATATCTTGTTCGGACGCATTAATCTGACTTGCACTTATATGGATGCGATTGCATGTTTTGGAACAATATTAAGATTTTTTTTATTAATTGCTTGAGGGGCTGACGGTTCACCTGATGGAAAGTGGACAACGTCGCCTATCGGAGACGTGGAACAGTAAAGTCACCTGTGCTTCGTCGGCCCTGTGTAAAAAAATAGCAGTCGTGGGACTGCCGACAGAAGTGAAAACGAAACTATTAAGTGGAGAGTAATTAAAACTATATG
>DWOX01000008.1:0-18869 GCA_018251315.1 Nastra julia | reverse complement strand
ATATAAGAACACTCGTATGTATGTCACCTTTAATACAAAAAAAAACTAAATTGAAATCGCTTTATTCGATCTGGTGCTACGGTACCACAGACAGACACACCCACAGACAGACACGTCAAACTTATAACACCCCGCTTTTTCGTCGGGGGTTAAAAAAATAGAATAATTTGTTAGAACGTAATGTTTTTCGTGTAGAAATCTTTGGTTGAGGAAACACTACATTCATATTTGTACTTCTATACTAGATAAGAACGTCCGTCGCGCCCGAGATACAGCCGATGCCGGGCAATAAGGTAGTATAGCTAGTTTGTAGTTGGTACTAGTCGTACGACTTGAGTAATTCCATGTTTAGTGACTCGAGTGATTTTTGGGTGGTCATGTGACTCGAGTGATTTTTAGGTGGTGGTGTGATTCGAGTGATTTTTTGGGTGGTCGTGTGACTCGAGTGATTTTTGGGTGGTCATGTGACTCGAGTGATTTTTAGGTGGTGTTGTGATTCGAGTGATTTTTTGGGTAGTCGTGTGACTCGAGTGATTTTTGGGTGGTGATGGGTTTCGAGTGATTTTTGGGTTGTCGAGTGACTCGCGTGATTTTAATTTAGTCCAGTGGCTACTACTATGTAGTTAAGTAGCTATGTAGCTATTACTATGTAGTTACTGGTTATACGACTCGAGTGTTTCGATTTTTCGTGGTGGTTTAGTGACTCGAGTGATTAGATTTTTCGTGGTGGTTTAGTAATTTGAGTGATTTTTAGTCAGTGGAGTGGCTATTGCAGTCAAATCACCGTTAGTTCTTGTTACATAACATAAACACAAGTAATGCTGTAAGCAAGTTGAAGTCTCCAATTCGTTTGTACATTAATTTTCGCTGTCTTAAAAAATTACTTTAGTCAGAGTAAACGTCATCGTAACTCAAAATAAATACAAATATTTTTAAAATTTAATCTTTTTTTTGTACTTAGATGTACTTAAAAACAAATATTTATTACCATTATTTCAGGATATACACGAGCCAGCACTAGACACCAACACAGAGTTCGGCAGTTGGGCGACCGACAGTCGTTCTCAGACCAATTTCGTCAAGACATCACAGACGTTGAACTTGAAGAAGACGCAGCAACACTCGAACGTGTTGTCGACCGCTGTCCTCAACGAGGGCGAAGCCCTAGGCCTCAGCCCCGAGCTGTGCCAAGATCTCATCGTGCTGCTGTCCGGACCTAGGGTGAAAACGCTTTCGTGGGATATGGACAAGTATGTGTGAATTGGCTTTACTTAGCTTGAACCACCTCTTATCTAATTTCTGGTTAATTATTAACTGATTGTGTTTAAAGGACATAATGTTTTAAAAGTGAATGTCCATTCCTTTAGCAAAGTTTTACAGCTTATAAATAAATACCTTGTAAAATAAACTGTATATTATGCTAAAAGATCGGGCGGCGTTATACTTCACATATTTTAGCTTAATAGTTCATCCCCTTTTCCTCATCAACCAATGCCAACTCGTAAGTTTTCATACTTAAATAAATGGTTATCTTATATATTGGACTACTTAAGGCGGCGATACAGATAGCTAGTAAAAGTTAATAACAGATGTAGTTACATTAAATACACGATGTTTGTTAACAGAGAGATGTTGCTAGAAAACTGTCGATCGTACATGGAGCGTACTCACAGCGGCACTAAGGCGCTCACAACTGAGCTGAAGTACCTCAATCTAGACCCAAACTCCTTCATGCATCTGCCTGAGGAAGAGGACGAGGACGAAGGCGATATCTACTATGGTATTGAGAAAGGTAAGTTCTTATCATTAACTGTCAAGCTGTCATAGGAAGGAAGTCTTCGAAAGTCAGAACTTAAAAGTTTACACTCTTGTACAGTAACGTAAAATAAGTTGCATTTTACAGTAAAAATGGTTATTACATTTTTAGTACAAGACGATACTTGAATAACAAAATGTTAGAATATGTAAAATGTAAAAATTTAAAGTTACAATCTTCTTTTCACCTTGACTAACTTTACTAAATGTTCTAAAAGATTAGGAACAGTCGTAATTGCTAAAAACATCGTAACTAGCCGATTGAATTAGTGAAACATAACTTTTTACACAGGCTACGAACATCTTGTGGAATTGCAAGAACCGGAAGAAATTTGGGAGAATAATATATCTGATATAGAAAGAACTGAAAGTTGTTATAGTACCGAAAATGAAACGTTTATAGCTATACCGAAAGTTAAAAGAAAGACCAAACCTAGACGACATTCGTTTTCTACGGAAGAGGAGGTATTAGATCCTCTAAGTGACGATATACCATTAATCAAACATCGCAGTCATAGCAGTGAAAGTAATAATAAAGGAACAAAAGAACATACTAAAGAGAGAAGTAAAGAAAGGAAGAAAAAGGATGGACAACCACGCGATAGCACTCATAAAGCAAGCAAAAATAAAGCTAAGAAAGAGAATGAAAATTCTAAAAACACAAATGAAGCAGATCTCATTGAAGTAGATGTCAATAAATTGCTACAGAAACCCAAGAAAGAGAGAAAAAAGAGGGAAAAGAAAGAGAAAAAAGATTCACATAAGAAGCCGACAGCGACGTGTCTTTCGCGCTTAGTAGGTAATAAGATCATGAAAACAGTTATGGCCGACACTCATGTGGGGGTATTAAAACAACCAACTGAAACTGATTTTAATAATCAATTATTCATCACTGATAGTGATTATGACAGTCAAGGAAAATCTTCTATAGCGTCATTGCCTGCTGACGGAAACGATCCTGACGTACTCTTTGATGGACTATTTTCTATGGACGATATTAAATCGCCAGAAAAGTCAATAAATCCAGATAAAACCTGCCAATTACAAGATGGAAATGATAACTCGTCGAAGAGAAAAAGTTTGCTTGACAGTGTTATCAGCGCTGCTCCTAAAATAAGTCCATCTTATATGAGGGATAGTAAAACAGTTAAAGAACTGACTAGACCATCATCGGCTACACCTCCTTTGGCCAGGAACGTTAATGATATGACAAAGACCGTTACTTTTAATAATCAAAAAAATAAAGAGGTAAATTTACGTATAAAGGGACTTCTAGAATTTAGAAAGCAAAAAAGTGCTATTGATCTTCATAGCACAACAAAGCATGAATCTGAGTTAAAACATAAGGCAGAATCAAACATAAAATGGGAGCCTACAGTAAAACAATATTTTTCTAACAAATTGGGATTGGTGAATCGAACTGAAAGTGAATCAAGAATCTTTCCTGGAACTCCTAAAGCTATTTCGGTTCCGGATATACCAAAAGTGTTCATAAATAAACAACAAAGCCAGCAATTAAATAATTTAAAACAAGAAGTTGATAGTTACCTCTTAAGCCATGGTAATGGTATTGATCGCCAGTCGTACTTATTGAACGATTTGAAGAGTTCGGCATTACGGGACAATCCCACTGAAACAGCACCAGCATTTGAATCAGTTAAATCTGCGCCGATGTATGGAAGTTATAATCAATTCGACCAAAAACTTTTACATTTGTTTAATGAGAGCGAATCTAGTAGGATTACCTCTAATAACCTAGCCAACAACACATCAAAGGAATCTATTTCTAAGACCAAACATAAAATAGTGGAAAGAGAAATGCCAAGCGCCGATAACAGTGTATTCCAAGATTTTATCAGAGATTTACAGCGATCAAACAATGCTGGTGTAAGCAACAATAACAGAAAAGTGTGTGAGGCCAAAGTAGATACAATGTCTATGTACTCTTCTGTACATGCGAACAATGCCAAGCAGTTTAAACCGAGTAAGAAAGTAGAAGATGCACCTAATACATTTGCGCGTCGTAAATACATGCTTAAAAGTAAACAAGGAGATAATGTATGTAAACAATCAACTAGTCATGTAGCTCCAAATGAATTATACAAAACTTCTTATTCAGAAACAGTTACAGACAAAAATGATATTGATTCATTACTATCTCGTGTTGATTGTACCGTAACAAGAAAAGTTGAAAATACTCCTCACAGGAAAGATAATACTTTGAGACACTGTCTACCTAACGCCGGCTTAAAGAAAGCAAAAATTATTGACGATAGACACGTGTTATTATCTAAATCATTGCATTCAAAACCTTTGCTGATTTCGGGAGCTACGCCCCAGTCTATACGTTCTTCCATACCCAAATTAACAACGCTATCAAATTCTAATGAAGAACAGCTGAGACTTTTACAACATCGAAACAATAAATACTTTGCGGAAAAACCTCGAATAATTTCCGATGAAGTTATAAATAAGGGAATTAGTAACACGCGGCCAACTAGCTCATCTTTACAATCGAATTCACAAAATCGGAGTCGAGAACAACTACAACTTGATGATGAGATTAATAATCGTTTACAGGGGCGCCCAATAAAAATGCAACCATGTCAAAGTGTGCCAAGCAACATACAAAATTCTGTTGCAGTGAAACCAAAATTAACAAGTGTCCCTAAAACAAAAGTAACATCTACAAACTGTAACGTAAGGCATAAGCCAGCAATACTCAACACCAAAGATTGTAAAATAAATGCTAAATCTGAAATGAAGAAAGAAGGTCTTCAGCAAGATTGGGAAAAGGTTTGCAACGAACTTTTGTCTCATAAGACACCGGCTCGTGGCTCGTATCCTCAGAGCATAGATTTGAAGAACGATAAAAACCAAATGTTAAGTAACAATTCATGTGATAGCAGAAGTAATAATTTGGATCGTTCTAACAACAAAATGATTTATAACGCAAGTGCTGCTTCCCGAAAACTAAATAAAGGTGTTGATTCAGATGTTGCTATGAAACAAAACAAAAATTGGACTCAACAAAGGCCCGTTGCGTCCATTGATACGGACAATAAGTTAGTGACGAACAACGCACTGTCTTTGAGTGATACTCTAATATATACTAACAATAATGTCCCCACAATGATAAACCAGCCAATGACGTTGAAGTCTCATGATCAGAATTTGACAAAGAAAACCAACCCAAGTATCCTAAGAAAACATGTTAAAACGCTAGAAGTGAAATTACCTTGTAAAATAGATACTTCTGTTAGTATGCCACAGACACTTACAAATCCAATGATGTCTAATGTATCATCATCAGAATATGATTCTTTGGGAGAGCTAATGGATGACGATCTGAGACAGGAAATTGGTGAATTGTTTTCAGATGAAGAAAGCTTTTCTACAACTAATGTTACAAAAGGAAAAAGTAAAGGTCTTTCTAGCAAATTCCTAAATATCACTTCTCCGGATACATCGTGTAATTTGAATATTCGTCATGACCCTTGTATTACTAGTAAACCATCTGTTTCAATGACGCAACGCGAAAAGGCGTTCGAAGCTCAAGTGCGATCAACGGCAACAGGTTATGAAACTGTAAATGTTGCAAAAAGTAAACCTAATACAACTTATATAAATGAGGAATATAAATGTCAAACCACACTGCAGAATCACATGAAGTCCTACAACGCAATTGATCAAACTTCGAGTTGCATCAATAATTATATGCAACAACAACAACGAAAGTTTCTTGATAACAAAAATGCCTTTACAAATCAGTCACAAATTGAAGATGTCAGAAAATCTACTAATAGTAATTTATTATTAAATAATGCTCATCCAAGTGATATTAATGGCAGCAATCAAAATACTGTCAATGATAACTTACGTTTGTTAACATCAGTTAATCATAAAAATGGTAATGCCTTAAACACTGTCCCTAAAGTTGTTCTAATACGACCGGAAATTTATGACCCATATACGTTGCAAGTTCAGCAAATTCCGAAAACAATTAACTCTAATATTGGCAGTTTAAATGACAATACATTTGTGGCAGTTAATACTATGCCTACCCTTACAATGTTTGGGGCACAGTTTTCGAGTCCTATTATTATTGGGAAAACTATTACTGGGCCGATTACTAAGACTACAACCCCAGGAGTGATTAACACTTGTAATAATCCTCAATTACATTCTACAAGCGGTGCTAATAATGAGACAACAGAAACCCATTCCGTTTCTAAGGAGTCAACACATCTAAATAATAAAAGTGACTCGCGAAACATTGACGACAAAAGGAAATTAGAGTCACATTGTTTCAGTGAAAAAATTACCAGTACAGATAATTTTGTTACTCACATTCCTAAAGCATGTCTCAAAACTAACGATCCTACATCCATAAATAATCTGCGGGACAATGTAATGACTGAAGTAACAAAGAAACATGTTTTAAATTTGCCACATGCTAAAAAGAGTGATGTTATAGAACCTGAAAAAACTACCTCTGCAAAATTTGATGATAATAATGACTTTAATTTTCCAAAATCCCAAAGTAAATTAAAGGATTCTACCTCACATTTACTTTCGAATGGACAAAACGCGAAAATGATCGATGGTCCTAATCTTAAGACTGATATAAAAGTTAACTCTGAAAGAAAAATATTTTCTAATTTGGAAGAAAAATCTCATGCATCCAAGTCACACTATACTGAAAACAAAAAACTTCCAGAGAAGGTTTCTTTGAAATGCTGTAATCTTGTTAATAGATTGAGTGCCGGCATTATTAACAATGCATCAAATACTTCAACTACATCTGTTTCAAATGAACTTACTATAGCCAAAGATAATGCAACTAATTCTTATTCGAAGAATGATGTTAAAATAAGTGAATACATATTAAATAAGAGCGCTGAACTCTGGCCTAAAAAACAAGAAAAAATTGATGTAGTTACATATTCACCCCAAAATGCCGCTAATAGTGTGAATTCGGAAAAATCTACGACAGAGTGCGATCTTTCCTATACCAGTGCTACTGCCAATAAACTCGAGAATGCACCGAAAAATGTAATCTTACATTCTCCAACGGAACGTTGTAGATCGAATGCAACAGATGAAATAGTTAACTCTTATTCTACGACACTTACAGTATCTGATTTAATTTCAAATCAGAATTGTAATAAAAAGAAACTGCTTTTTAAACCGCAAGAAAACATCAATTTTAGAGCGCCGTCAAATTCTCCTATTGCTAACAAAGCAGAACCAAAAAAATGTACTGAAAGCTGGCATCGTAGTAATGGACCTAGCTATATTCAGAGTGAAACAATGAATTCAAACCCTTGTTTTCCTGTTGAAAAACGAACGACACCGTCAGATGCCATTAGGACTGATGTAAAAATTAATGATTCCAATTCAACTAAAAACTGTGAAAGAAAAGTTTTATCTGAAGTACAAGAAAAGCTTACAGTATGTTTACCTGAAAAAACAGCTTTAAAACCGTCTCTCAGCACTGAAGATGAAATAAAAAGAGAAATTCTTATAAATAGAGAAGAAAGGATGGCTCGAAAAAAAACCGCTATATTGAATAGGCAAATTCATATCTTTAGCGACGTTAAACCCATTCCACTGACTTATGCCCCAATAAGTGTCTTCAAAACACCTGATAATAAACAAACAGATGTCGCCAATACAGGCATTGATGACTTTATAATATGTAGTTCAGAAATCCAAACCTTGCCAGCTTTAAATGACTCATTAACTACCAATGATTATGAGGTTACAAACGATCTTAATTTGAATAAAATAACCAACAGTGCTGAAATGTTTCTTCAGAAAAATGATGCCGATACAGACAGTTATAAATCAGTACTTATAGATGGTTCAAAGGAGAATAATGGTTGTAATACACCTGAAAGTATTCGGAAGCGATTGCGATCGTCTAATAAAGAGGATAACGTGGAAACATTGCCACAAGAAAAGCTTATTAATAACAGTATTAGGACTAAAGGAAGATTAAAACTAAAAAAGGGCAAGAATTCTTTGAAGTTAAACAAATTAAAAACGGCTAAAATATCAAAGAAGAAAAGCGGCCACAAACGTAAAACCACTGAACAGTATAATAACGTATCTGAAATGAAAGATATCGTTAGTCAAAACGTAGTCTTGCCTGACTTAAATTATGACCAGGATATAGAAAATCATCTTCAAGGAACAATTATTCCTAAAGGTGTAATTAGAAGTACTGTGCAACCGCGTAATGACATTACTAATATAATAACAGATTCACAAACTGATGCCGTAACCGACATTGTGTGTAATACAATTGGTACCTTATCTGAACAAGATCAAAACAATCTTGGCAGTAAATCGAGTGATAAACGTTCTTGCCAAGTAAACGTCTATGATACCCAAATTAGTGCTTTAGCAGAAAATCAAATTCAAAGTACCCAAAAAGAAATAATGAATACATCTGAAAAGTTACAAGACCTTATTAAAAGTGGAGTGCATTTGCCCGATACCATAGTAACTTCAAATGGGGAGGACTCAAATATAAGCCATAGTAAAGAGATATTGACAAACACGGGACAATCGCCCCAAGACGTGATACAAGTACCTAAAAATTTAAGTGCGAATGAAAATAATGACGTTTTGGATATATCAAAACGAGGAAAATCGCAACAAGAGACGTTAGATAACAATACAATAATCGATTCTTTCAGAGATAATATTATTTTTGAAGAACTACCTAGAAAGAAAGGTGACGACCCATTGAAAAGATGTATTAGTATCAAGTTAGCAAATGGAAATAGTTTCAAAGCCACAGTTTCAGGAAAATTACAAGTTGATATAAACTCATTGTTTGACGATCCGGCTGTAAGATCAGTATTAATGAAAAATCTACCTAACAATAGCAGATGTGTTTTAAATATACAACAAGTAATCTCTCCATCTGGTGAAAATGTAAAAACCAGATTAATACCCCCAAAGGACAAAATTAGACATCTTGAAACTATTAATTTGATCAGTGATGATGAAGAAGAAAATGATTTTCAGACTTTTAACACGGAATTTGGTAAATATAAGGTATCAGGTCTAACTGATAATATTTTTAATGAACATCAAAAAAGGTTCATGCAAAAATGTTCTGTGAAAATACAAAAATGCAATAAAATTGACAATAAATGCTTAATTGACTTAAAGCAAGATACTGAAATAAAAGATATGTCTAAAAACGACCAAATACCAACATTATCAGAAAATAAAAACGTTCATGAAGTAATACATACACCCGAGGCCAAAAATCTCCAAATTATAGAAATTGATGATTCTTCCAACGATTCAATCGACGTTAGCAAAAAAATAGTTGATAATGGTTCAGAACGAATAAGCAAACCGAATGACATTAAATTGCTGGAATTAAAAGAGACATTACTGAAAGATTTATGTGTTGACATTAATGACAAAGCTATGGATACCGTTATACCACAGCTATGTGTACCTGTTAACATCCCAATGGAAGTTGAAAATCTCAAAGAAACTTTATTGAATGATTTGTCTAACGATTTAGGGAACATGGATAGTGAAATATTACCACTTATTGAAAAATCAGATAGTGTCAAGTGTACACATAATAAATCTACAATAACAGAAGATTTTATAGTTGATTCCACAGTTTCTACATGCGTGCCTGTTTTAAAACCTGTCCAAGATATGAACAAATTATTATCATCGAAAAGATGTGAACTCAAAATCGAAAAGTGTGATGACTTAGTTAAAAAATACGAACTCTTGAAAGGGAAACGATGCTTTGTGTCTCTAGAAAGATGTGATCTGTCCATTAGTTCCGTGTTCAGCAAAAAGTACGAAAAAGATGGATTTGAAATTAACCGTACACTACTAAGTGAAGATGAACCTAAAATAGTAAATAGTGAAAACATATTTGATACTGAAACTGAAACTCCCAACATAACGTTAAAGCGGAGTGGATCATTTTCTATTTTAAACGAGATAAATCTGTTTGATAAGACTACGAAAGTTGACGAATGCAATGTTAATTCTAGAATAATTTATGATGAATATGAAACGAATGATTTCTATACATGTCAATCAGATTCGTTATCAACAAAATCCAAGTTTCATGGCACGATGAACCAAAGACCACATTCTAGTATTACATATGATGACAGTTCTACTGATTGTGATAGTGATCATGATGAAAATTACAATAATCTCTCGAGGTCAATATTAGGTGCTATTGAATATACCGAGCTGCCGATAAAAGATGTTAATTATCAGGTGCCAAGTCTTATTCAACTTGCTCTTAAGTTCTTCAGTAATAACAAAAACTGCATAGAACCAATCGAAATACAATCTTCAAGTGTCAATTGTTCTTTGCAACATCACTTAAAGAGGAAAACGGGTGCAACTGAAAATACATCAAGTATTGAAAAACACATGAAATTAGAGGAAGAAATTAAAAGCTCGGTAGTCGATTCGTTGGATATTACTAATTATAAAACAAGTTATGAGGTTAATACTTTAAATAGCCATACTTCAGGAAAAAATATTAAAAATTGTGATACTGAAGTTAATATCAATAATTTATTCCCAATAGAGGAAATTGGCGTCAACATGAAAACTAATGAATTAAAAGAGACTGATGCTTTACGAAGAGAATCAATGAAAACACATAAAATTTCAAGTGAACATAATCATAATACACAGAGTAATAATTCAGAGCATCTACTTGCAAATAATCCACTAACAAATATTATCACTTCCGTGGTACCACCCCAAGTGAATAGTACAAATGGCATTGAACAATTAGATACAATCAATTTAAAATCAATTAATTATTTGTCAAAAGAAGAAAGTGGAAACGACGATGAATCTTTATCTTCATTTGATAAGCTGAAATCAGGTGGAATTGAAGAAGACATAATATTATCGGAGAACCAAATCAAAACGGTATTAGACAAAAATTTAGTACAACTGGAAAGATCAGACTCTGTTGAATCGCTCGAAAATGATGAACATTCCAAATCCTTAGTCGTTACTAACGAGTCGGAAGAATTGAATCAAATTTTCCAAAACGATGACAGAAATAAAGACGTAAGTGACGGTAATAAAAAAATATATTTAACTGTAATGGACTGCATCACGTCTGAAATAATGACAAATCATAATCTATGCAGCGCTGAAAATACAGAACAAAATGGTGATAGAGATGACTTACCCCAGGAAGGAATTAATAGTGACATTAGTGATAACAAATCCACCTTAGTTGTTACAAATAGCATAGACCAAAAGTCTAAAAAAACTAATGATACGAAGGATCTGGTTGCAATTAATGATAACGATAAAGTAGAAATCAGTTCTATTGAATTGAAATCTAAAGCTAAACTACATCATACACTGCTGCAATCTAAATTGGATACTGCTAAAGATAATATACAACTTAAGAAAGAAAACGAAAGTTTTGATGACGTATTTGTGAAATGTGACTTACTTGACACAAATGATATTGAAATATGCGAAGAAAAAAGTCATTCATTCCGACCCGACCTCGATACTATCTCTTGTACAGAATCTTTACGTCATGAAGAAACAACAAATATTGAAGAAAATTACAAAGTTATTGAATGTATTAATGAAACTACTCACTTAAATCATATAAAAGTAACTGGCTCAATAAATATTAATGAAAATATTAAGAACTTTGATGAAAAACCTGCAGATATAAAAACTTTTAAACCAGCTACAACCCAGGTGGAAAAAAAACAATCTATAGAAAATAAAAAGTTGAAAACAAGTTCCGGAAATGAAAAAATAAATGACCTTTCTGAGCACTGTGATAAAAAATTGAAGTTTAATAATAAGCATTCTAATTTAATCCCTGCTGAACTTAAAAAAGAAATTAATGTTACTAATTATAAAGACATCATTACTCAAGGAGAAATTGGGAACGAGCATAATCTCAAATCTACTCTTGACACGAATCAGTTCTCTCAGATAAACAGCAGTAGCCCAGAGGTCAATATAGAAGTTTTGTCAACGGCGTGTAATATGGAAAAAACGTCGATAATCCCAATGTCGGAGGTCAAAATAAATCACGATGGGACAACAACAAATCAATCCAATAGGATTGAAAAGGTTTTAGATAAGCAAAACCAAAGTGAAGATGTCAATTTAATTAAGATAAATAGTACTGTAAATGTTGAGGGTTCCTTTGAAAATAAAGAGAAACTTATAATGGTAGAAAAAATTTCAAGCAAAAGCATGGGAATATCTGACTCTAATGACATAAAATCTAATGATGAAAATAAACTCGGAAATAAGAATACAATTGCAACTAGGGTCGATAAGATTTCGTGTCCTAAGAATGTAACACTTTTGTATGAAAGCGATTCGAAATTGATATTGAAAGGGTCGATTATAAAAAATCCAATAGTCGGAACTTGTTACGTATTTCCTATTATAAAGACAGAAGTATTGCGTCCAGTAGTCAAAAACAGTGATAATGTCGTCTACCACAACAAAACAAAAATACAAGATAAATGCAGTAACATGGCTCAAGATGACCTTATTGTGATCAAACCTAAATATACGTATTCCAAAACGAATTCAAAGTTTGATTATTTATCAAATAATTCGACTTTCAGTGATAACTTATTTAGAAGAAACTTAAAGCGGAAGCATGTATCTATGGACAGTAAAGTGAATCATAAAAAATATCGTAAGGGCAAACACATTGATCAAATTAAAATGACTTCAGTACATGACTTCGGCAAGGAATTCAAAAAATTAACGAATTATTGCGATTCAATAAAATTTTCATACACAAAACAATATCATTTAATTCAGTTGGATGATGTTCATAAAATGCTTAAAGATTGGCCTATAAAAGAATCTAATTTATCCACATCAAATACAAATGAAACGGAATATGGCCTGTTTATTGATACGGACCAAGAGACTGTATCACATGATCCAAAGGAGCAAACTTTAGCAGAAGAAATAATGGCTATTTATGATGAAAACGTATTATCTTCCCCTGGAATTAACGAATCCAATTTCAGTATGGGTTTTGGTGAGGGGTCCGACAGAGTCGATCAAAATTTGATAGGTGGAGAAGAAAGTATAAAAATTTCGGCTGTGACTCTGTCGGACGTAAAACAAACTCAGCCGTCTTTACACATGGATAACCACGAGTCCTACGTTACTGATTTTTGTGATTCTAGAGAAAAACAAATGCGAATTTTGGATAAATGTTATTTTCATATCAAACTTCGAGATCAAGTTCAATCTTTTTTTAGAAAAACCACAGCTGAACTGAATAGCAGTTGGTTAAAAAACAATTTTAAAACGGAAAAAATTAAATCCAACTTGCTTGATTCAATGTCCAGTTTTCCTTTTGATCTTAATATAACGGACTTCTTTGAACCACCATTAATAGAGAATATAGTTCAAGTTGTTCAAGTAGGTCAGCTACCAGTAAGCACAGGAGCACAGAACCCCGTAACTTGTGATCCACGGGTCACTCAAGTCTCTGATGCAAGTCCTCCCCAGTGTTTAGTAGAAAATGTTGCGCATGATGACATGGAGCCACCTATTAAAGCCGAATATACTGAATTAACTACGGCAGATATATCATTGCCGTTAATGCCAGACTATGACCACCAAGGGCTTATTTCTGCAACACCAAATTCTAACATACCAGTTTGTAACGATAATATAACAATAGAAACGGAAGTGAAAATAGAAGTACTCGAAGATGGACCTGAAAATGTAGAAGAACCAAGTCGTTATGATACGACGTTTTCTGGTAACCAGATTAATAATTCAGAATTTTCCTTTGAGGTAAATGATATCAATGTACCAATTAAGACTGAAGAACCTGATGTAAAAATTGTTTTTGAACCAGCAGAGGGTAATGTGGATATCAATCAAATTCCTGAAACTTTTGAAATTCAACAGCATCAACAAAATGTTCCATTTGAAAAACCGGATCAACTGGCACATGCAATGAATGCCGCTGGTATTATGACTACACCGGAGCCAATGCCAGATGCAGCCATAGACTTGTCCAATTCACTGACCCGTGGTGGATGTTCAGAAACAGACGGTAACAATTATCAAAGATCTAATATAACTGCTATGACACTTCAGCATGCATTAGCGCAAATTTTACCGTCTTCTCTAAATCCACCAAGTGAATCTGAAAGCAACCCACAAGTTTCAGTTGCTTCCCAAATTTTACACATCGTCCATGGTAAAAATAATTCGTTAAATCAAATAACATTGACTGATAACACGCAACAACAATCGGTTATTAGTACCGCAACACCTACACCCGTTTTGCATATAGTACAAAACAAAAACGGGCCAACAAGTTCAAACTCTAATAGTTCACCAGTTCACAATTCCAATTCTTATAGTGGTTTATCTTTAGTAGATACTGGTTTGTCACAAGGAGGCAATCAACTTCTACATATCGTTAATACGGGGAATCAAAAGTCCAATGGTGGAGCGCAATTACTTAAAAGAGTAAATCTTTTGACAAATCTCGCAAATGTTCAAGGATCGAATGAGCAAAAAATGGTCCAGTTTGTTTGTAAAACCAATGATGCTAAAGGTATTCAATTAAACACCAATCAAAGAAGTATGGTTTTGAGATTACATACTATAGAGCCGCCGCAATCAACATCTTCAAAACCAGAATCTCAAGAATTAAGTACCAAAGAAAGTCCTACTAAAGAATCTATCGTACCACAAGAACTTAAGTCTCGCTCAGTGTACGAAGAAAATTATGCCAAATTTATACAAAACTCTAATAAACCACCAGTAGTTGAAAAATCGACAAGCTTACCCAAATTTAACCAAGCCTTTGGGAAACCTGTGTTTCAGGACGAAAATCAGAAATCAAATGAAATTGAAGGAAGTGATGGCCATTTGTCATCCGAGAATAACCACTTAGACAATAATGATTGTCAATCAACGGATAATCATTTGGATAATATTCGGCAAATTGCTAGCCCACCGTTGCTTTTGCGAAAATCGGCCACGCATACATCGGTACAACAAAATCTTGTTCAACAAATAAAACAAGCAATTACACCTATGAATATTCAAACTATGCATGGCGGTGTTATATACACGCGTCAAATACCAGTCAATATAGGAGGTGGGCAAACAATAAATTTAATAACAGTACCCAGTACAGAAAGAGTAGACGATTCTGCTCAAAAACAAAAGACTGATGCAAGGAATCGAAGTGAAATAGAACCTTCTATCATAAAAATAGTGCCTCAAAGTCCAGCCGGTTCTAATGTCGAGATTTCAAGCGAGGAAAATAATAATTCAGGTGGGGTTTCAAATGATAATGCACAAAGCTCACAGGCTCCACCAATGTTGACTCAAATGCGAATTAAGTTGCCCATGTTAAGTAAAAATCCTCAAATGGTTTCTGCAGCAAGGGTTGTTCGACCGTCGTTTTTCCAAATACAAAGAAACGTTATAGGTGGACCAAATCAACCTGTCTATCAGCAATTGGTTCTTACTGCCGCTCCAACACTTGGACAGCAATCCATTAGGTTGCCACATGCCCAAACAAATCGAGAAATAAAAGTAGGTACTGAAAGTCAAGCGTCTCCTGAATCGCAAATGAGTTCATCAACTCTTGAGCAACTTCGAGAGTTTGATATGGTTCTCGAACAAGTAAAAGAAAGAAGTACAGTACAGCCTACTGGCACTCCGGCTCATGACTTTTCAAAATCTCAAATTCCTTCTACTGATTCTACTGACAGTGCAACAAAAACGACACCTTCAGAGGCTACAACCCAACAGGTCCTCTATTCTATAGGAAATAATCAGTCAGTGAATGTAGCTTATGTAAACAGAAAATCTACTGTTGTATCAACATCAGCAACGACTTCGTTCGCAAGATCCCCAGACTCATCAAGTATTGTAGAATCGCCAACATCATCGACTCCTGCACCATCTACGCACACACCACTTGCAACAACCTCAGAATCAACAAATGGGAGTCATCCTCCGCAAAATCACCATAAGTCAAATAAAGTGAGCTCTAAATCTAAGTCGAAACCAAAGTCTCATCATCCACAATTTAGAATGAATCCTCTTCCACCGAAACCTAACCAAAAGCCAATGGAAGATGAACAAACTACACAAAGGATACTATACATATTAGCGGAGTATAAAGAACAGGTGGAAAACTCACCTGATAAAGATAAACCGGCTCCACGAAGGAGAACAAACCTACAAGCCGCTGTGACTCCTCCTGGTGGATCAAAGCGTAAGAAGAGCTCGAGTGGTTTAAGACGTAGTGGACGCGATTCCAGTCCCTTAGATGATAATTGTCGGACTATGGGATCTGAAGATAGCAGTTGCGGTACTTCCCAAGGAGACTGTAGTGAAAGTTGCCAGGAACTACATTCTCCTCAAGGCAGTCCTAGAAAAGTTGCCAAAAAATTAAGCTTCGATCAAGATTCACCCGTGTCACAATCGCGACCTGCACCGCAGCAAACCCAACCGCAACCACAGGCGCAACCTCATCAAACTCAACTTCATAAGCAACCTCATCCTCAATTGCAGCGAAACGTTTTAGTCACCGACGGCCCTACGATAGCGGTGACTAGAGCTGCACCCGGAAAACCTGCGACCGCTGTACTTATGCCAGCTAATTATATCCTGCCCGTGTCGATGGTTAAGAGCGGTCAACAGATTGCCATCGTTACCAATCGCGGCCCGAAAATACTGACAGTGGGAGGCGGCGAGGGTGGCGCGACTAATGCTCTTCTATTGCAGCGTCTTATAAATCCTTCGGGGCTGAAACCTGTGCTAGCTCGTCCTGGCGTACGGCACGTTCGGTTGCCGACGACGGCTCTTCACAATCTTCAAACTTTAAACTTGGCTACAGCGGCGAGTGCACACCAACCGACCGAGACTGTCACGTCACCGGTGCCGGCTACCTCACCGCCCGAATTGATAGACGCTAAAGCACCACGCTCTCCGTGGACTACCCGGGATTCTGACGCAGATAAACCGGAACAAGATTCCAGTCCAGAACAGCCGGATCGAGACCGAGAGCCGGAGCGTGAGCCGGAACCGGAACGGAACTCCAACCCTGACCCGGAGCCGTGGAACGTCCCCCACGATTACTCATACGAAGAAACCGTACGAACCGAGATGGACAGGACAGTACTTGTAAGTGTTACTTTAATTTCATTTATGCTATTCGATGGGACTATAAGCATGACCTTAATAACTAAAATCAAAATTCTACTCGTTTTATTTCTTGCAGTTTAATGGATACTCTTGAATTACATAATTATATTGGTTGCTTATAGTTCCATGTAACAAATTCGAGTGTGTGATCCGTGTATAACACATTTTGCACCTTCAGGATCGATACAGTCCCGATATGGAGGCGCAAAGGATATTTGATAAGATGTTCGACGTTGAATCGAAAAAAGGTTACATTGGTTCTCAAGACGATTCGCCGCGTTGCCCTTACGATATTGACGCGTCAGATTGCGACGATAAGGCCTACCATCAGGTGATCATATCGTAGAAACGACGCTGACCCCTCAAACTTAGAACGCCTCTTATTTAGACCCGCACGCATCGATTATTTTGTACGCTTTCGTCTCGTTCTTGTGTTGGCAGTCCTGTGACATAGCTAGATGCGACATGCTTTTATAAAAAATATTTACAGTGTAACTTTACTTGTCATGAAACTTGAAATAAATGTTCTTAATGTTTGACGAAATAGTTAAAGATGTATAAGGGAATATTAAAAGTTAAAAGCAGTTGTGTCGCATCTATGTTGTCGAAGCACCTCCACAAGTAACGAAGAAATTTCATTGAGTAATTCTTAAATAGTCAATGTTTCGTCTGGTCGTATAATAGTCTCTGTTTTTTCATTTTCGTATTACAACTTCTTAAGTTATTGGGTTTACTTCGAACTGTTTCTTAAATATCGACTATTACTAAGGTTATTCTTTTTTTCTGTCAAGTGTTTAATTATTGCATGTTCAACGGAACGAATCAGTCTTTCTTTCATCGTCTTGGACAAAAACTGCATCATAACATTAGCATGAATCATTAAACGTTCTGTTCTGGATAATCTTACTAGTGGTAAGAAAATTAAAACGAAGTATAAACGCAAACATAGCAACGCCATAAACTTAAATCTTGACTTAAAATACCAGAGTAAGTATAAGCTTAGCAACAATTTTAAGTAACTTAAGTAAGCTTCGTCCATCATCTCATATTTTATTAAGTTACAGCTTGATGGGAAATCTAAAGCTTCTTGCTTTATTTTTAATTATATCATTACCATCAAGTTATATGCAAGTTAAAATTCTACAGTAATAAAATTCTAACAATGATTATTTTATGTCCGATTTATAACTAAAATTCTATAGTAAGAGTACATCTAAATACTGTTGTACCGAAAGCAATTTATCATTGCAAAGTCTCAAAAATTAAACAAATACATAGTGTTGATAACTCTTGGTCATATTAAAGCCGTTACAAACTTTGTGATGATCAAACCTTGTGGAGACAAACTTTGTGTAACTAATGCTAACTTGTGACGTATATAGGTGGTGCAGAGGAGGGATGGAGGGAGCAATCGTCATAGATTAGTGTCTGCGGCAACACTGAGACAGAAATTCGCGCTAATGGAAGATGAGTTGAGATTACAGGTAGGTTGGGTTTGCAGTGTATTATTAATTGTCTCTTATTAACCCCCGACAAAAAAGAGGGGTGTTATAAGTTTGACGTGTTCGTCTGTCTATCTGTCTGTGGCATTGTAGCTCTCAAATGGATGAAGCGATTTCAATAAAGTTTTTTTTTTGTATGAAAGGTGACTTACATACGAGGGTTCTTAGATTTTTTTGATAAAAATTGGTCGAGCCGTTTAAAAGTGGGAGGGTATTATTTTGTATCAGGGTTATTTTTTTTTAATTTTCAATTCAATGTTATATTATATATAGCATTTTTTTTGGTAACACATTTTTAGATAATATTTATTTTGATCC